>JARKIC010002359.1:0-65353 GCA_029378375.1 Mycena olivaceomarginata | reverse complement strand
CCCTTTGTCGTCGCGATTTTTGTGGGGGAGCTATCTGTATCATCGCTCCTCTCGTTTGGCGGGAAGATGACTGGCAGTAATTGGCGCAGCAGTTCTTTTTCGTACTCCAAACCATGAGAAATACAACTTGGTACTTTCAACGCTAAAAGGTCAATTATGTAATAGACGTTTACACTAGGCTTGGTTCAATATACACTGGCTTTTCCGATATCTTTGACAATACCGCCGCAAAGATCGCGTCAGCAAGCTCCCGCACAGCAATCGTGATTCTTCGGCGGATCTCATCCTCCGACGGTCTTTTCTGGGAGAAAACCCAATCCTGTACATTGATGAAATGGATCACACCCACCATGACTGGCATGTGCGATGTAAATGGCCAGGATTCAGAATTAACACAGTATACTGAACTTTTTCGTTTAATTCGACCGGGGCGGTGACGCGTGACTCGCAATTCTTGAAAGGATAGTTAGAATATTACAGACGAACAGAGGTGGAAAGTACGGATTCGTAGTCATCCAAGGTAATTAATTTCTGCGGCGGTAACTAATAGTGGCATGAATAAGGATTCAAATGAATGGGGTTTGACAGAAATATAACCAGGGTGGCGAAGGCCGGTGGCTAAAAAGCCAAGCTCGTAATGAACACAGAGCTAGTCAGGTGCAAGTGCAGGGGCACAGAAAGGGCACAAAGACGATGGGCAAAAGGTTAAGATGATTGATTGATGTACTCGACAGTACAAGGCTGTATAAGTATTGTACGTATGGGAAAAGAACCAAAGGAACTGATAGTGAGGTCCAATAGGTACGCAGCAAATACACATATATACTGACAGAGTTTGTATAATTTGCAATGCCTACCGCCAGCTTCACGCGGACCTTTCGATGACGCGGTGGTTCGTTGTCGCTTGGGTGTAACAAGAATGTCGACCTTTGCGGGATTATCTGCATTGAATAATCGCCCACCCTTCCCCCAATCTATCGTTCAATACTCCCGTCATCTGCATTGAGGAAACTTGCTTGATGAGGAGAGGCTCTGCATTCAGAAGGGTCCTAGACTTGAAAAGCGTCTAGGGCCGTAGACAGAGCTAGACCAAAATGCCGGTCTACTCCGGTTTAGGTCGCCGGTTTGAGGTCCTAGACCGCGTCCTAGACTGTCCTAGACCGGAGGACTTAGAGTTACTACGGAGTCGAGTTCCAGCTCCGGAGCTGGAGCTGGAACTCGTTTTGAATGATAGCCGTGATCAGCCGGCCGTGGATGATTAATGGATGATTGATCCCCGCGTACCCGAATGATTGCGTTTCCCGCGTCGCACTCCCTTGGCGCCCCCGCCTCTCCCGCCTCCTCGACCATAATGTGACTCCTGCCGTACCTCTGAACCACGCTGGACAATGTAACATTATAAATAACGCATGTAAGTGCTGAGCAATAAGAGCTATGTCAAGGGAAGCCAATCAGGCGGTTTTCTATGTGAGCTAGACTCGTCACCAGTCTGCCTGAAATCCGGCAAACCTTAGTGCAAGCACTATGCCGTCAGGCATACTTCTCGTCAGCTGTCAATGGGCTGAGCGCGGAGTTTGAATTTTTTTGATTTCATCTTTGTGACTTCAATTTTGGTTTGTTCTTTTACAATCAAGCTGAGGGAACACATGAAATGCTTTGCCGGCCATCACCAAACAATGTGCCGATATTTTACACCAAAACAGTATTTTGGCCACTGTGCAATCATTTCCAGCTGGATTTTGACAGGGTCTCGATGGGAGGATAGCCAGGGAAATTTCGGTTCAACCTGTCTCTTCAGATTTGTTTTGGTGGCCCTGGTGCTTTTGAAAACAAGCTCAGGACTCTCCATGCCAATCCAAACAAATGCAGGCCATCACCAAACAATGTGCCGATATTTTACACCAAAACAGTATTTTGGCCACTGTGCAATCATTTCCAGCTGGATTTTGACAGGGTCTCGATGGGAGGATAGCCAGGGAAATTTCGGTTCAAACTGTCTCTTCAGATTTGTTTTGGCGGCCCTGGTGCTTTTGAAAACAAGCTCAGGGCTCTCCATGCCAATCCAAACAAATGCAGGCCATCACCAAACAGTGTGCCGATATTTTAAGCCAAAACAGTATTTTGGCCACTGTGCAATCATTTCCAGCTGGATTTTGACGGGGGTCTCGATGGGAGGATAGCCAGGGAAATTTCGGTTCAAACTGTCTCTTCAGATTTGTTTTGGTGGCCCTGGTGCTTTTGAAAACAAGCTCAGGGCTCTCCATGCCAATCCAAACAAATGCAGGCCATCACCAAACAGTGTGCCAATATTTTAAGCCAAAACAGGACCCATGCACTGAGTGGAGAAATCAGCCCTCGACCTCCAGGACCTTAAGGACCACAGCGGGTGAGTTTTCTCGTCTGCTGGTGCACGTCTCTCTGACCTGTCGCAATTCTCCCTCCCACAGCCCGTGAGTTTTCTCGTCTGCTGGCGTGTGCACGTCTCTCTGACCTGTCGCAATTCTCCCTCCCACAGCCGGTGAGTTTTCTCGTCTGCTGGCATGTGCACGTCTCTCTGACCTGTCGCAATTTCTCCCTCCCACAGCCGGTGAGTTTTCTCGTCTGCTGGCATGTGCACGTCTCTCTGACCTGTCGCAATTCTCCCTCCCACAGCCGGTGAGTTTCTCGTCTGCTGGCATGTGCACGTCTCTCTGACCTGTCGCAATTCTCCCTCCCACAGCCGGTGAGTTTTCTCGTCTGCGGATGTGTGCACGTCTCTCTGACCTGTCGCAATTCTCCCTCCCACAGCGGGTGAGTTTTCTCGTCTGCGGAGGTGTGCACGTCTCTCTGACCTGTCGCAATTCTCCCTCCCACAGCGGGTGAGTTTTCTCGTCTGCTGGCGTGTGCACGTCTCTCTGACCTGTCGCAATTCTCCCTCCCACAGTCGGTGAGTTTTCTCGTCTGCTGGCGTGTGCACGTCTCTCTGACCTGTCCCAATTCTCCCTCCCACAGCGGGTGAGTTTTCTCGTCTGCTGGCGTGTGCACGTCTCTCTGACCTGTTGCAATTCTCCCTCCCACAGCTCATGAGTTTTCTCGTCTGCGGATGTGTGCACATCTCTCTGACCTGTCGCAATTCTCCCTCCCACAGCTAGTGAGCTTTGAATTGATCCACTCTCAATACAAATAATGTTTGCCTGGAGAGTATAATTCGCTCTTGTACAGCCAAAAACACCCAAATCTGAGCCACCAAATGAGCTTGAGGTGGTTAGAAAAGATCGGGCCACGAGATGCCCTCCGGATTCTCTGTCTGAATCGAATGAGCCCACTTTCATGGAAAACAGTTGAGAATTGAGCTCACAATCAGGGATGTTGTTAAAACTTACAAAAAATAAATAAATAAATAAAAAAGCGCTGCGGCCTAAGTTCCGCAAAGATCTGTAAATGCAATAATCATTATTAGCAGTTCTGTTTTTGCCTGTTATTTGCCACGGAGGTTGTTGACAAAGGGATTCCGGATCTCTGTTCCCTCGCCAGCCGGCACGGCAAATATCACGTGCGGGAATGTTAATTACGCTCAGAGATTTATGGAGCTGAAGCTAAGCCTTAAAGTTAAGGGCTTATTAAGCCCTAGGGGTAATTAAGCCTTCAAGCTTAACTGCAACACTGGATACTCGTCGTCAACCTCCTCGACACTGGCCCGACGATTGAGCTTTTTGGCAGCCGGGGCACTGGCAGAGTCCGAGGTCTGCTTGCGCTTGCCGGCAGAGGTGGCAGCACGAGTCTGGGTCTTAGTTCTACCGCGGTGTGGGACAGTCTTCGACAGAAGGACGGAGACAAGCTGTCGCAGTAAATCAGCAGACGTAAAGTGTGTAAATCATTTCTGACCTCGTCATTATCTACATCCATCTCATCATCGCTACCCTCGGAATCGGAGGGATCAACGAGGTCCGGAAGCTCGAAGTCATCATCTTCTTGATCACTGACCGACTCGGGGACGGCCTTCACGCGGGAGACCCGAGCGCGCGATTTTTTGGGACCTTCGAAGAAGGGATTACCGTCGTCGTCGGCCTTCTCAGCGGCAAGAGACTCAGTAAGCTTGTCTGTCTCTCTTTTGCGGGTGCCACGGCGAAGACCTGGCAGCATATATCAGCTTTCGACTCATGAAAGGGTATAATTTGAACGTTCACCAGTTGATTTAGCGGGGATTGCCTTGGTATCGGACTCAGATTCGTAAAATTCGATGTCTGAGGTGTTTTTGAGGTTCCCATTGGCGTCGAGCGCACACTGCTCAGACCACCGAGGCTACCTCCTCTCGCTTGACATCGCCTGTGGTTGGTGAATTCAAAGGGTGGTTCTCCAATCTCTTCAGCTGGAAGAGCAACCACCCATCCCCGGGTACCGGCGTCGTTTATTCTCCTGACGGGCTGGAAAAGACGTGCAGAGAGGTCGGTCTGCTGCTCGAGAAGCTCGGTATTGCAGTAGAAGGAAGTGGATTCAGCTCTTTCCCAGAAGGGACGGCAAGGGCAGAAGATGATCTCGTGGCAGCGATGGCGCTGCGATGCAAGATGGAAGAGGCCACTGACGGTGCACAAATGGTCCTGAAGCCCGTCAGATTCCGAGTCGAGTTCTCAGCCGCCCCTTCGTCTCGTGTACTGACGTTCGCCTCGCCGCCGAGCCACAAGCACCACTCGGCGCCGCTCTCGCCGAATTCCAACACGAATAATCTGCCGTCTGCGAGCCTCGGCGCCCTTCTTGCGGCGCCGCTCGATCCACCGCTCAAGACCCGGGCGAGCGTAATGATGAACAGGACAGCTTCGTCGCGCGCGGCGTTCCCGCCAGGCTGCCAGTCGGCGATTGTACTGATACACGAGAAGGGGAGCGCGTCGACGTTCAAGAATGTCTGGAAGAGGCTGAAGGAGACGTACGTCAACGGCGTGAGCGCTGGGTATCCGACTTTGAGTCCTGCGATGGGGACGACGCCGTTCATGGAGCAGCCGCAGAGGTTTGCCCTTTAATTTGTATTCGACTTTTTCTCTCTCTTCATCTCTGTATTTCTTATCGATGGACGCGTTGCACACATTAGAGATTTGTATTACCACTACCACCCCATTGTAGCACAACACTATCTAAATATCCTAGGTCTCGGTACAGTACAGACTAGAGCACTAAAATTCGATTTGTCACAAGTTACTATGAGAGCCTCTGAGTCAGGCTTGATGTCTCAATGAATGTCGGAAAGCTTGTACCAAGTGATGCATGCCGCGACGAGCCCGGATCGCCGCGGCATCGATACACCTTGCTTTCTTCCACGACGACAAGAGACTGCGGAGCGCACCTTGCGGCGCAAGTACATACAAACTGGTCCGTACGCGTAAGTACTACCACTGCTTCCGCGAGGGTTATACGGCCCACCAACTCGTCCTGACTCCTGCTCATGAGCTCTGACACACGCCGCCTTCCGAGGTCTTTCGACCTTACTCAGCTCCCGCAGACAACGCCTGACGAGACCGCCCTGACTGCACTCGAAACGAAACGCACGTTGCGGCGAGCGCTTCTCGTGCCTCGGCCGCCCCAGTCATAATGCGCTTCATGCCCGTCGGGAACACACCTGTGCTGAAGCAGAAACTGATGAAGGGTGCGGCGACGTCGTATTTCCAGGATGCCGTGCGTAATTTGAAGAAGAAGCTGGGGATGAAGGCGGGAGAGCCGTTGGTGCGTCCTGCATGGCAATCCTGGGAATTCATTCGGTGGTGCAGTTCACGTATATCAATTCCTTGTTCGCGCCTGCACCAGAGGAGGTGCTCGGGAATCTATACAACGTACGTTCAAGTTTGTTCACGTTCAACAGTAATTAAATGAATCAGTGCTAATCTGTTTATTATGCACTGCAGTCCTTCGGAACACAAGTCGGTGAAATGAGACAGCTTATTGTGTACTACAGGTGAGCATGCTAGTACTATTATTTTAATAATCGTTTTCTTCAGGGATTTCAGGCGACTGTGTGATTTGTTGAGCAGATCAGCCCCTGTGGCTCAAGCCAAATATGTTTTTATCACGCAGTTGCTTGAGCCAAGCTGGAGCCGATTTGAGCCGCTTAAGCCTCTGCCAGGGAATAAGACATTATATGTTCTATGGCACCACACACTCGATCTAATTGAGCTAATTAAGCCAATTGAGCCGTCAAGCCGTTTAAGCCAGTCACAGCCAGTTCAAGCCAACTGAGCGGGTTCAAGCCGATCAAGTCAGGATTGGTTTTAACTGATCAAAATGTTGGTGAATACGAATGTTACCGGTGATTTCTATGAGCTGTTTTGCGACACAACATGTATGTAAGCTGGTGATATCATATCGTATCATCCATTCGCGTGTGGCTGCATCCATCCCTGCATATCTCCAATTAAATCTGCACGGACCCTGCATACATACATATCATATCATCTACATTCATGCATAGCATCATCCATCCATATGTACAATCCATTTCCATCCTGCTCCTTTTGCATCCTGCCAGTTGTTACATATCGCACGAACGACCTCTGCCTTCATCTGATATTCGCGATACTCGCTTTTGCCATTTACATACATGCTCGCTTATCCGATTGCATAGATTTCGACACTGCATCCATACATACATATGATACGAGAACCAGAACCTGCATGCACATGTATCAGCTATGCTACACTTTCTTGTACTAAATTGAAACTGATTTGGCCGCTTTTTTTGGTGTGCTCTTGATTTCGACACTGCATCAATACATACATACAATACGGGGACCCGAACCTGCATGCCCGGCATGTTGAAAATGGCTGGGTTCTGGGAATCCATTGTACAGAGTGTGGGTGTGGAACTGGGACAGCTGTCACAGAAGGCATGGCTCTGAAATTGAGATTACAAGCTTTCCAGTCCAACTCAAATTGAAATGTCGGCCTTGCGGGTTTAGAGGCTGGGTTGGAGATGAGAGAGCTGTTACATATGTGATGTCAAATTAACAAGAGAGTATATTCAGGTATTATGAACATTGCAATAGCTGGCCCGTCGATGCTCGCATGCGTTCGGAGGCTGCCCCTCTGTGACTTGCCGCAAACGTTCCCAGCATGCCAATCGAAGCCGCCGGAGCCCTCCATTTTACGTGCGCCGGCTGTGGATAGATTAATTGACTTATAAACTAATTCATGATTATTTGTCGAAACTTCTGAAAAAAAGAAATTGACGGACCCCAAGCCTAGGGCTTGCAGGCCTGGCTTGGCTTCAAAATTTTCAAGCCCGAGCCCCAGGCCCTGTCAAGCTTGAGGGTTTTGAGGGCTTTAGGTCAAGCCTTGGGCATCACTAGGCGGCACGGAGCCATTTCATAAAGAGGGTAATTGTCAAGGCCTTTAACAACATCCCATAATCCTGTCCTCGGCTGGACTGGTGCAGGCACGTCGACAAGCAAAGGGTTGGAAAGGATACCACGGAACCGGCGATCACGCAATCTGCGGTGTTCAAATATTTTGCCAAAGAATTCGTTTAGGACATGCTAAATTCTAGACGGACTGTAAACCTTCCCATCCTGAATGACTGTTCCAACGAGCAATGCCACCTCGTTCCACCTATCCGGCTGCATCTTGCAAAATCCACTCTTTGTTTCATCGATATCGAGCACCTGCAACGATTTCCCGTTCGTGTGGAGGAGTCGGGTGAGTGCACGCAGCAGAGTGTACACATTTCTGTCCTGCACAGGGCGCCATCGTTCCCAAATAGCGTCCATGGCAATGCAGCGAAGATGCCGAATATCGGCCTTCCGAGGGTCGGAAGCGGATTCCATTTCGAGCAGGGTACGAAAGATCGTCTCGGTGATTGTATTTGAGTTCGTATAAATCGTTTGAAGAGCAGGGAGGAGGCCCAGGACTGCCTTCCATGACGTCGCTGGAACCGAGTGTCGAAGTGGGTGATGGATTCAGTGGCGATGGCGCTGAAGATTTTTGACATGATTTGACGCAGCCGGCGCTGCTTGGGTGGGTGGGAGTTTAGGAGAAACGCTGCGGTATTATCGTCCCGGTCTGATGTTCTGGCGTGGATGCTTCACAAAGTTACTTGGGGAAACTAACTTCCCCTGCCAGAACTTACTTTACTTTACTTTGGCAGGGGAAGTGACTTTCACGTGGTGAAAGTAAAGTCAAGTGAAAGTACAAGTAAAGTACAAAAAAGTAACTTGAGGTAACTTGAAGTAACTTGCCCCGTGCTTTACAGCCCGATTTTTTTTTCCTTTTTGGGCTTTTTGGTCAAAAAATTTCCTTTTTGCTGCTGTGGGCTCAATCCTTATTGTATCTCCCTGAAAACTATATGTACGGAGCGGGAATGCGAATCTGGAGGGCATGACGTCCCCCAATCTTTTATATCACACATATATTGAATATAATTCAACATTAGGCTATGCCTACAGAAATCGCTGGTTGTGCGATGAAATGAGCCCCTGTATGCCTCATTTTAAGCTCAGGGAGGCCACAGGACCATTCCTGAGGGCATATCGAAGCAAGAATTGGTTTTTGATCCCTCCAGTGATTCAAAAACAGTGATCAAATCCATCACATATTTGAAGCACATTGTTTATGCCATGGGGGGGGGGGGGGGGTCAAGAACAAATTCTGGCTTCGAGGTGCCCTCAAGAATTATCCTTAGTGCCCCGTACTTTACAGCTCTTTGCGGAACTTAGGGCGCGGCCTGTTTTTTTTTTTTTTTTTTGGTCCGTTTTCAGCAAAATTGTCGGTGTGAGCTCAAATCTCAGCCGCTTCCCTTGAAAATATAACTGATCGATTCGCATGGCGATTCCGGAGGGCATCTCGTCCCTTTATTTTTGATGGCATGATCTAGGTTACCATATATGAAATTGGAAAAAAAGAAAAAAAAGAAAAGAAAAAAAAAAAAAAGAAAAGGCCGCGCCCTAAGTTCCGCAAAGAGCTGTAACTTGCGGCTAACTTACAGTAAATCATTTCCATCTGCATTTGGTCTGTAAATTACATTCAACTGGCTATAGGTACAAGAGCAACTAGACTCGCGACCAGTCTGTTCCCACGCACCGATCACGAGGGCAAGAAGATCGGTGCTGTGGGAACGACTGGAACATTTGGTTGCTGATTTGGCAGATGGCGCCAAATGTGGTTTCGGACTTACACCTTTGAGCCTCTTCCTGCCTTTCCGTACCTTCAGAACAATGAGGCGGAAGACCCAAGTTATATAGAGAAAGTTACTCCATATTTCATTTTGAATTGATAGAGCACGGTTTATGTTTGGCCAAAATGGGAAACAAGTTGTCTCATTCGACTCAGAATTGAAAACTATCCATCTTTGACTATACAACTTTTTACACTTTTTCTGAAGGTTCGGGAGGTTGAAAATACCAAGTCCGAAACCTCATTTGGCGGCATCAGCCAAAATCACGACCAGTTATCCCAGCCGCTTCGCCAACCGTGATAAGCGCAGCCACGTGCTTGGCGAACGCGGTTGGTCACGAGCCTAAAGAGCAACTACTTTCCGGACGGTTACGACCCCATATCAAGTCGTCTATGCACCAGTGGGGCGAAAGAAACTTGCCATCTGATCGCATAAGTTACTTTCACTGATCGCATTGATTTAACTTGGCATGAAACAAGTAAACGGCATTTCGAGTGAATTTGAGTTGGGGATGTCGTCAATGTCCCGGAATCTTTTCCTGCACCGATCGGTTTGCAAATAGAAACCGTAAGGTAGGGGACAGACAAGTGCGGTTGCCCCACGTGATCGATTAGCCTTATTGGGAAGATTGTTATCTTTTCACTGAAATGAACCTGTTCTCAGACTATATTAGAAAATCTGGCCCCACAGTTCTATGTGAATGTATCATGAGATAGCTCCCAAATATTTTGAGGAATTTCAGTCAAGAAATGGGGGACGAGTTCCCAAATTGAAGTGGGCAGGTAACGCGATTGATGTGGACAGAGAAGATCATCAATGTCTAATCATTTTGGAACTAGTCCTCCATTTCTCAACCAAAATTCCTCAAAATATTTGGGATCTGTCCTATGATACATTCACATAGAACTGTGGGGCCAGATTTTCTAATATAGTCTGAGAACAGGTTCATTTCAGTGGAAAGATAACAATCTTCCCAATAAGGCTAATCGATCACGTGGGGCAACCGCACTTGTCTGTCCCCTACCTTACTGGTGAGCGTAGTATTGCCTCATCTGGAAAGGCCCCCATCTCTCACACTTGTACAAGAATTACCTCCGTTCGCTTCGGCAGATAAAAAACTGGCATTCTATTCAATGGGAAATTTGCCTGGGGAGTCACATTGGTAGTGGTAATTTATTCAGGTGAAAGTCCACTTCGCAAGGTGAGATAATAATCCCAGCATTTTATGGTGAAGCACTGCAGAGGCAGTCTTCCATTTGTGGTTGCAGCTGTGCGGGTCCAATCGGGCGTGAATTAATTATGTCAACGTCCCTGTAAATTTTTAGTTCACAGCGGCGCACCAAGGATCCCGGCGCAGTCTACGGCCTCGGCGACACCGAGTACCCGGTGCAACGCGGAGCGTCCTGTTTGGCCATCTGGAAATCATGTTCAGCCAACTATTGCCATGCCGGCGTCTAAGCCAGACTCACACACGGTTATCGCTCCAAGAGCTGCTGATGCGAGACTGATCAGAGGGGCCGCGGACGGAGAGGAAAATCATCCCATTGGGGACGGGAAACGTCTTTAGTCGCTGAGGCAGGGAAACTGGACGCTGTCACGATCTCAGGCACCGAGAAATTTCCTACAAAGAGTCATGACGCAGTAGAGAACCAGAAGAATCCCTCCATGAGAAAATAAAGCGAAGATACGGCAAAATTATTCCCAGTAAGAACTTGAGACTCGCCGTATGAAAGACCCATCAAACTCGTTCGGGCAACCGGCGGATTAGCGTTGGCGTTATTTCCGGAACGAAGAGCGCGCAAATAATCGGCCACCCCACCCGGAAAGCCTGGAGGGATACGGGGTAAGTCACTTCCATCAGCAAGGACGTACCTGGACAAGTTCAAGCGTATCGAACGACGTTTGCGCTCAACAGCTCTTGAGTATCCGAGCAATTTCGAAGACCCAGACGGTGAGTTCCAACTTTCCCGCACATGAAACACCTACGCTCTTCGCTCGGAGGTGCTTGGCCTTGGGGAGTAGACTGATTGGGATTATTGTTGGAACCTCCGGTGTTACTAGACTGGGCATTGAGGACGAGTGTGAGTCGCTCCAGTTGGCGCGCCAAATCATCGACCGTGGTGGATGGAATTTGAGGAGTTGCGGCAACATTAGGAACAGAAGGAAGTTGAGCGGAAGTTATGAGAGGAGGGACGGCACTCGCCTTCGTTTCTTCCGTCCACGGCTGGAACGCGAGCAAGTCCTCGTCGAAATGTTTCTTCAGTATCGCAATAGTTTCTGGCACGTTTGGTGGGGCCGAATGCTTACGCTTAGCGTCCGCTACCTGGGTGAGGAACCAATCTTTGACGTCCTTCGGAAGGCCTGCTACGAAATAAAAGTCTCGTTCAGTAGTCGGAATCTTCGCTTTCTTGATGAGTGGGACGGCAATTTGAGAGAAAGACCTATAGTAATCAGTGACGTCCGCCATGTTAGAGAAAGGGGGCGACGCGTAGCTTTGCTCGATGAAATCTTTCAGCATGGCTTCCGTATAGTCTGGAACCCGCTCAGTACCTCACAGAAGTTGTCGCCAGAAAAATCGGAGAAAACCAAGTTGCTGCAAGAGTTAAAGATGCAAATCTGCCAAGTTGCTCCATTCTGCACCAAAAATCCCAAGTTGTAGTTGACTTTGGGTGGTGAAGTTGCAAATACTTTTTGCACACTATATCTACCCATATATGGGCGATATACTGTGCAAAAAAGAATCTTTGACATGTTACGATTTTTGACGAAAAAACAAGCAACTTTGACTGCTAGCAGCAACTTGATAAATGAACTCGAATTGTGCGACAACTTCCTCAGTGTACAACTTGCAGATGGCCCAGACTGGATAATGCAACTTCGCAAAAGCAATTTCTCTTGCTGTGACATCTTTGCAGTTGCTCGAATACAACTTGAAATGTCGTGGCTTTGAGATGTTGCAACCAATCATAACGCTCCCAAGCTCCTTTTGTCTTCGTTATTTTCTAGTTTAGTAGCACCATCGAAAGTTCATTTGCCGAGCACTCGGCACAGGTCCGACAAAGGTTATTGAAAAAAATGGCCGGAAGGGCCGTCATCGTCGTGCGGGTGCCTCGTCATCTTGGGTGAGCTGGTTTGTTCAATCCTTAGATTAATATACCATGTTCAGTGATTTAACCTTCAGCCCCAGTGCCCTGTTCAATTCAAGCCAAGTTCAACCTAACTGCGGAAATTTCCGAGAATGGCGGCATGTTCACATTGGCATGGATACTGCTTGAAAATCCCTGTTCTCAGTATGTCTACCAAGATCAAGAAGCATTTTGGGTGTTGTATAATTCTGTTTGAAGTGAAGATTTAATTGGATGGAATCGTAGATAATGCCGCTGCCGCCTGTTCCGCGACTACGGCTTGGATTCGGCATATTGTGTCAATAGTAAGTATTGCTCACAACCTAAATATTCCTTGCTTTGCTATTGATCTGTCTATTACATGATGATCCCTCCTCATTTCAAGTGCTCTGTGCGTTCATATCCAACCGGCAACCGGAGTATGAGGGCGGAGTTCCAATGCTTGTCGGTGACAGTTCATAACCTGTCACTAAGTTGGGTAGGATTATTGTCTGCATATCACTTTGTTCTATTCGAGACTTTGAACCACTACCAATTCACGACCCAAACCATTGCCCTCAGCGAGGAATAACTAGGTACCCAACCCTTGTAAGACTCGATTGGACTACTCAACCGTGGGATAATCAGGCTCCTATGTCAAACTCTGAAGCTGCGGAAAAGATCAAATATACTGTCTTTGAACATGTGTTATGAAGGGAATGAACTTGGTGCTGAAAATGAACTCCGATCTTGAAGTTGTTGTTGAACAAAGTTGTACGCAGCACAAGTTGTTGCAACCTGAAGTTGTTTATCATGAAAGTTCACACAAAGAAATTCGGAAGAATACGAGTTGTTGCAGAAGTGGAAGTTGCAAATGTGCCAAGTTGTCCAAATTTCTGCTCGAAATCCCGAGTTGTAGTTGATTCAGGGTGCCGAAGTTGCAAATTCTTTTTTGCACACTATATCTGCCATACCTATACTATGGATACAGGCTCCTCGGAAACATGTTTGTTAGACGCTATTACAGAAACATGTTGACGTCTCGCAGCTGTGTTTGTAACTCACATATCCACAGAGCCATGGAAAATATCCGGGCGCTCACGGCTGATAAGCTGCCGCTGCAGCAGCACTACATGATTCACAGTCTTAGCACGGGCTGAACGCCAAGTGTAATAGGACAGGAAATCCATACCAAGATTCGTCTCGATGTACTCTTTCACCGCTCCGTACGGGTTGGGGTCCCGCCACTCGAACAAGTAATAGATGCCGCAGAGCCAGAGCCAGGTCAAGCCGGGGCACCTCGCAACAAGCGCATCGCGCAGTTTCCGGAAGTCGGGAAGTTTATACGTGCTGCGTTTGGTGCAAAGCGCCTCTGAAAACTCGTCGTAGCATTCCCAGCTTATCGCCAATCGTTCGAGGCAGGGTGGGAGAAAGGGGGAATCGGCGAGTTCGAGGAAGAAATTTGACACCTATGAGAGACTTAATGCAATGAGTCATGACAACGCTGGGTCACCCGCACCACGAAACCAGACCGAAGACAATGGCCCAGGCCTTCCACGATGTGATCGTCCGGCTGTTGCGTAGCCTCAGGTATCTCACTTTCAAACAAACTGTCTGTCTCTGGGATAAGGGTGAGGAGAAGTTCGGTGAGATTGGGAAGGAGTTCGACTATTTTGTTGAACGTCGCGTTGTCGAAGCGCCGAAATTCCACATGGAATGCGGTAATTTTGTGACCCTGGATGCCCGGGATGCGGTTGAGCAAATGTTTGGGATCGAAGCACTTGGTTTGGATTCGTTTCAGGGTGTTCGCGGCGAGGAATGACGAGAGAGCCCTGTAGGGGCCGTGATACTGTTCGAGGTGCGGAAGTGCCGCCTGTACGATCCCACTAGTGTCAAGTTCCTTGCCCCACACCTTGAGGATGCGTACGGCGGGAAATCTGGACATGATGGCCAAGTTCTGTGGCGACGAGAGTGTCGTGTTATGGGTGGCGACTGCCAATGTATGGACATTGAGGAAGGAAGCGATAGAGCGGGCTGCGCGCACGAAGCATGGTTCCAGCGCCGTGTGGAGTATGCGAAGCTGATCTGGGTGCAGTAGTGGAATCCAGTAGTCCGCTCCGTTCTTGGGTTGATCATGATCGAGAGTGAAGTCAGATACATGCAATGAAGGTGAAGCGTCTGCGAGTTGCTCTCCGGGGACCACAGTACACCTGAAGATGTGAAGCTCCGGGATGTGTTGCAGGCGGCATAGGATATCCACTCTCGCCTGTGTGAAACGGACGTGGGATGCGCGGAGGCGCTGCAAGTGAGTGAAACGAACAAGGCGCTCGAGCAGTGCGTCTAGCAAGACATAGGGGCTGTCCGTGGCAAATGACCAATCATCCCCGTGAATGTATGACAGCTGCACGCAGATGCTGCAATATCGGACCAGCGGGCCTATTGCAGCAGAGCACAAGAAATTTAGACGCTGGAGGAGACGGTCCACATTCGATGGCGAGGGAAGAAGTGGGGCACCTGAGAAATCGGTGGCATATGGATGGAATTGGACGCTCGAACACAAGCGTGGGCGAGATATGTCGCAGAAAGTGCGACAAGTCGAGGCAAAGCTCTTGACGGTGGATTTGTCGTACTCCGAGTCGGCAGAAACGTTTACCAATATTTCTGCCCAGAGCTCAACTGGAACGTGCGACTCCGGGCGCGCCATGAAAAACGCCGTCCAGGGAAAGCCGTAAGAGGTGGAAGCAAGGTGTAAGGCGGAAAATGGCGTGGCCACGTGGTCATTGATGCTGCAAACGACTCCAAAATCTATACACAGTCACGCAATGTCACGCACCGTGACTACCGCGCCCGACGACGAGCTTAAACACAATTCGGCACCAATTTCGAATTTTTAGTACAATTTAAATCCATAAGAAATCCCATAATTCGAGGAAAAATTATTGCCGCAATAAAAAAAACTGGGCGTGACGCGTGACCGCCGAATTGAACGAAATATATATATTTCCGCCGGATGTGTGATTTTTTCGCGCCGAAGGCACGGGTCGTAAGCTTGTGCCTTTTATGGCAAGTCAGAGTGTATGCATGCTGAACATTGAGCCAGCGAATGTTAAGCGAGCATCGTACTGGGTAAGGGAAGGCGGTGATGGTGGCTCTTGGGTTACTCCTCGAATGTCATGCGAGTAAAAGTAGCCATACTGTACGCATCACCTGCCGGAGCGAAGCGAAGGCAAATCTTGTATTTAGTGTTGCCGGGGTTCGGGTAGGTTCTAGACCGGTGACCGATCTGTCTACGGGACAAACTGTCGGTAGACAGACCGGTCGATCTGGCTTTAAATTCAGATGACGAGCGGCGGCACCGCCACATGGCGTCATTCTGTGCGTGAAAGTCACGTTTGATGCCCCGGACTTTGCCGAAGATACCCAAAAACGCACGTTCTGAGGTTTCTATAGGGTTCATTGACTGAGATAATGGTTGACTTCCCGTAAGCATAGATAATTTCTTCAGAATATATTTGCATTTCCGGCAGCGATGCCGAGGCACCTGTCAGGACCCCCATCGGCTTTGGATCTGGGAATTTCCCGTTCGGACCCTCTGTCAAACTATAAAGTACGATAATCTGTCCAGGGGGTCCGGACCCCCTGGACAGATTATCGTAGACGCATATCGTGCTGAATAGACGGATTTGGACTTGCCGCCGCATGCCGCGTCCAAAGTCACACTCCGGCATCGCGTCACGACTCACTCAGTCACTGACTCTTCCTCAGCCCTCTGTCCTACAACTCACTGGCTCTCGGGCATTAACAGTCCCTACGGTCATCAACCTTCACCACTCCGAGTCGCGGTGCTCGCCCGTGTGGAGTCGATGGAAGGATGAAGGGAGAAGACCCGGAACTGAGGTGCGCCTCTGTGGCATCGGCACGGCTCTGTGACTCTTGGCTTTCATCGACGCGACTCTACGGCTGGCTTGGAAGATGGCTGACTCCGATGCACTGGAGCCATCCATTATACTGATCTCGATGGTTTGGCTGCAGAATTCAAACCCGGTACATGTTGCATCTGTGGAGGTTGCTGCGCGTACGTCTTTCCTGCTTGGTTTTGTGTATTCGCAGTTCAGGTGCTCCAGTACGCGACGACCCGGTATCGTCGCCACGGCGCGCGTCTTGCCGCCGGTTGTGGCTGCAATCACGCACCGAGGTGGAAGTCGTGTAATGATGAACCCTGTCGGGAAGGACGCCGGGCAGGATCGGGAACATGGCAGTCTTGACGGACTCGGAGTGGGTGGCGGTGATTCTCAGTTACTCAGAGCGTTTTCGCTCAATGTATTTGTAAAGTCAACATGTAGTATGGCCGCGGCGTATGCATGTATATATGACCTCGAGGAACACAGCCGTGAAGTTCTTGAGTTCAACGCGCTCTTCCACGTCCTTGTACACAAGCTCAACGAGAGATCCAGCAATATAATTATCTATGAATATTCTTACGGGAACCACAGCGAATAAATGTTAGAACTAAATCGTGGATGCCGACATCGTTGGCACCCCTCAGATAATCCCGGAAAGTATCTATGCTTACGGGAAGTCAACCAATGTCTGCAGCTGGAATAATATACACCATATTAACCATGATAATTTTATTTGAGATTTTATCCTGGGATACTGCTGAAATATCGATGTAAATACATGAAATACTGGGTAGAGGCATATGGAATTAGCTGAAAAAGTTCGACAAAATTGTGGTTGGTAGGAAATGCCTCGTATATTTGTTTTGGCCTTGTAATCATGCTGAAAGCCCATAAATTGTGTTCTGTCCATGGATTTTGGATGTGCTTCGGCAAAGTCCGGGGCATCAAACGTGACTTTCACGCACAGAATGACGCCATGTGGCGGTGCCGCCGCTCGTCATCTGAATTTAAAGCCAGATCGACCGGTCTGTCTACCGACAGTTTGTCCCGTAGACAGATCGGTCACCGGTCTAGGTAGGTTCGGTTCTGACCGAAATAAGTTGTACTTAGGTGAAACATGTCACGCGTCACACCCCCTGTCGATTTGAACGAAAAAGTTCAGTATTGCATCTAACTTGTCGATTTGAATTAAATAATACAGTAACGTCCAATCAAATCCAAACCCCCAAACATCCCTCCACCCCACCATCACTAACAGGTAACTCACAGCCACTGATGGGGTTGCCAAGTGCAGCAATGGTTACGTTTCTCTGTGACTATGTGTGACACAGCATGTCTTCTTCCCTACGGCGCAGCGCTCGTTTGGCTGCCTTCACCTCCCAATCTAACAAGGAGTACATCCAGGGCCAGCAGGATGCGTTGCCTGCATTTCCCAACTCGCGAGAACAACCAGGCTCGACAACGAGGAAACGAACGGCCACCGACTTGGAGTGGGGGGTCAATGAGAGAATGCGGAAGCGCCTGCATGTTCAATCAGAGGTGTGTCCCTCACTTGGTTGTCGTGTCACTCCTCTTGCGGCTGCCAGACGTTTCTTTGTCCCCCTATCTGATCCTTTTCTAAACCAGATTGGCTCCTCATCCGCGCCAGAGGCGGCCACTTACATGGACTGGAAAGGAGTGTATCTGCCACATACCGTTCTGCGAGAGATACCATCATCAGGGGTGACTACGCCGTGGATGCCAAGCCCAGGCGTCTCTCATTTTACAAACGCCAACGTGATGACTCCGCTCCACATCTTGCCCCGCTGGTTTCTCGATAGCTCGACTGGCCAGGAGGAGCGTGATGACTCCTCAGTCTGTGACATTCCGCCATTGCCGTTGAATCACTTGGAGGACCTCCCCGAGCAGCGGCGGCTTGTCGAAGCGTATTCCTATGCTCTTCCACCCCTCATTAGTCTGCGCGTGGCAATTCTCAGGAATATGTACGAGGCTGAGCCGGTCAGCGTCCTCGGCTGTGGGACGCCAGTATCTAGAGCAAGGATGGACGCGTGGGGTGGGAAAAGGCATGGAATTCGGGCTAGATGCGCAGGAAATGGTATGCTGCAGGGAACTCTCGCCCCACGTACGCCCATGCGACCTGGGCCACCGGGGCAGCAAATAACTGGCGTTGGGCGAGGGACCCCTGTGGATCCGGCACGCAGAGCTGTGTGGAGCACGTCAGTCGACTTTCGCTGTTGCGCTCTCGATCCAACACTAATTTGACTACAGTCACTCATTCGCTGCTCGCTTTGACACACAGCCATGTCACGAAACTTCGAAGCGGCCCTGCTATTGAGCTTTTTGCGCACGCTTACTCGCTTCTTCCGTCGTGAGTCGCACTCTTCTCTGTTATTGCACATTACACGAAACTCATGCAGCTGTTTGCAAAAGTACCCTCCATCATTTGCTAAATAAGAAGAATAAATACTTTCTCTCTTGTCGTGGTCATTGTGAGCTCAAGTCTCAATGAAATATCCTGTGTCTAGGTGCATTCGAAAACATTTCGAAGCCACGTTTGTTCTAATGTCTTGCACGTCTTCCCTTTTCCTCCCTTGCACTCGTTCGGTTAGAGAAAGGTGATATATATAACAGCGGATGCACATACATGATACCCGTACCTCCCCAGTCGCGTGACTATTGCGCTTTCCAGAGCACAATTTCCCGTTTACATTTTGCACCGTGTGACCCTGTTGCCTTTGAATGGTCCACATTTCGACCTTACTTACACCCTTGCCCTTGCGCTGTCCAATATATGTCTGTAAGTGCCCATTGGCCTCGTAACATTGTCCGCTTACCTTGTCGCTTACCTTGAACTATCTAGGGGATATTCTAGTCTGAATCTGTTGGCCCAGCCGAAGCCGTAACCTGGATTTCCGTGATCTACACGTGATATTCCCACGCTCCCAATCCGGTCGAACAGGTCTCTCTCAGGTTTTGAGGGTGGAATGTGCATATTAATACCAATAAAGCATTCTAAACGTATTTCCTCCATCCCTGGAAGCAATAGAAAAAGATTTACCGCTATGTAGACATCATTGAATAAATTTGACTGTTTTGGATGTATATGGCACAGTATGCACTCAAAACAGGTTGAATAAATCCACAAAGTGTTCCATAAATAATGTAGTTGTTCTAAAAGATAAATATGCTTTAAAATTTGGCGACACAACCGACTTGAAGTCGAAAACGAACACAAAATCCCAATTGGGAGCGTGGGAATGTCACGTGTCGATCACGGAATCCATCAACTGTGCCAATAAAATCAGACTCCATATAAAACTAAAAAATTTCGACTGTCTTAATTTTAGTTTTTGGAGTCTGACTACGGGAGACTAGGGATATTCTGGACATTACACATTCGTGTAATCTACTAGTCTTTCGGACATTCCAATCTCAATCTCCGCTTCGCACTTTCCACATACCATATACAGTTTTCAACCGGTCAATAGGACACCACCACTCACTGGGACAGTCGGACAGTCTGCTCCATTGAAGTCGTAGTTCTTACCACACAGTCTTGAAATAAAATGTGCTTATTATCAGAGACCGGGTAGCTGGCCACCTTAGCATTTCTGGCCTCGGGCCAGCACACAGTGTAGGGTAGATATGGGTTTATGGGTCCTAAAATGAAGGTATGCATCCTGGAAGGGAGTCCATTCATTTTATGCGAATTTAGATGAACATTTCATGGCCCTACCGAATTTATTTTCTCACGACATCCCAAAAGGGCATAAACGGGGTAGCTGGCCACCCCGCTATATTGTTCGTTCGCACTCGTTCTGGTCACCCCAGTGCATCCCAAATTATCCAATGGATTCAGTTGAATTATTATACACACTAAAATGAACATCTGAGGCACATGATTTCCTTTCCAGTCATGGATGATAGGTGAAATTAGTGTGTAGACTAAATGGTGCACCCTACATGGCTCAGAGTACAGTTATAGCCCAAACCAAAGTCTAAACAGATGCATACGATGTATAAGACATATCTCATCACATATTATATGCTCCACATACTGAGAACCCCTCTAACAAAATCCATCTTTCGGCGCTCACGGGATTGGGTGAATTTGAGTAGTGCCCGTCGCGATTGGGAAGGTAACCAGGTTAAAAGCCTAGTGAGCGTCGGACAATACGGTTTGACTGATCCTGACGGCGCATATCAAATTTTGTGTCCATCTCATGCGCAAGGGGTTCGTCATGGCGGTGGCCAGATTGCGCCATCAGAGATCGGGTGGTGAAGTTTTCGAAGGATCCAGAAGGGGAGGATAAAGCATTTTTGTGTATAAGATAGGCGGAAGCCATTCTTACGAACTAAGGGATGCGGACGAGCCCCCAAACTTGTGAATCGGTGTGGAATTGGTGGAGAAGTGAGGAAAACGAGCACGGCGGCTGTTCGGAGATAGGAAAATGGTCTTCACACGCCTCCACTCCGATCAAAGCCGAGCACAGCCGCTGATCAGCCGCTTAACTTGCCTCCAAATTTGACGTCCAGTATCCTCGCAGGTTGTACTCTACCCTATGAGCACCAAAACACGAAATTCTACAACATGCAAGCTGCCATTATGCAAGTGGCCAGCTACCTAGTGTGGCCAGGTACCCAGTCGCAGATAATAGTCTTGTGGGTATTATCATCATTCTCGACGACTCCTATGGCTGTTCAATCCAAACTCAGTCCTCTGCTAAATCAGTTTCGCAGACTACAACATGACAAAACACTTTACAGCCGTTGTCAGTACCGAAGGCGCGAATCAGAAAATTGCCGTTTTGGGCATTTTCTGATTCCTGCAACCAATTTGCCTATATCTCGACGAGTATTGCATGGATCGAGATAAAATGTAGCTAGATAATTCGGGCTAATTCCTCTGCTATTAGTGATAGAGAGATATCAGGGGAAAAATCTTATTGTGCACCATCTGGCATATCAGATTTCTCGGGCAATGAATCTTGACTGCAGAGCCCAAATCCTGTCTGAATCAGCTGAATTTTTGGTAACGTGGATTCATATGTGTACTGACTAAGGTGATAGAGCCAAAAGTATGAATAAAGGACATACCTAGAGCCAATTCTCTATTTGCTACCCAAAAAGCCCCCGAAAGAGACAGGAAGGGCAGGAAATAAATTATTCACAGTTTTGATTCTATCACTGGACTCAGTACACATATAAATCCATGCTCCCAAAAATTCAGCTGATTCAGACAGGATTTGGGCTCTGCAGTCAAGATTCATTGCCCGAGAAACCTGGTACGCCAGACAGTGCACGATAAGATTTTTTTCCTGATATCTCTCTATCACTAATAGCGGAGGAATTAGCCCGAATTATCTAGCTACATTTTATCTCGATCCATGCAATACTCGTCGAGATATAGGCAAATTGGTTGCAGGAATCAGAAAATGCCCAAAACGGCAATTTTCTGATTCGCGCCTTCGGTACTGACAACGGCTGTAATAGCCCCTTTCGAATATTGTAAAGACACAGAACTGTAGGTATAGACTGCATGAGTGTTTCTATCTAGTTTGAGTGTATTCTAGACTATATTACATGAAGAGGAAACAGTTTCCTCTTTGCCGAGAATAATGATGGTCACACACTTCGTTCTTCGACCTCCTCCTTCACTGCTTTCCTACCATCTAAACGGATCGGGCTGTGTCCTCTCTCCCCCCTCCCCCTATAGCCAATATCAATTTATTTGGTCTCACCAAGCAGGTACCCCAAATGGATTGGGCTATGTTTCCTTTTGAATTTCGTCCGACAATATCCATTCTTGGTCTCAATCCCCCCCTCGCGCTGTGCGGATCGGGCTGTGACTGTACCCTACCGTCCAATTTAGTTCAACATCATTCCTGCTGCATCGATCTATCTATGTTCCGCAGGTAGATCTGCTTGTGATTTCACTTCTCGAATATCAGAGACTAGTCTTGGTGCCTTTTCTCAAGGCGCTTTTGATCGGGCGATGTCCGTATGTCTGAAAATTCGTTTCAAATTTGATCCTCCTGGTTCGATCACTGGCCCGACCAGTGTTGGCCTTGTATCTAACTCATTACAGCCTTGTTTTTATTTTTATTTTTATTTTTCTTGCCTGCTCCTGTGTACGCGGTGGCACGGATAATGGTCTGCATTCGATTCTCATGGCTTCATGTGGAAGCTCATTATTATCTCGATCTGCTCAGGAAGTTGATCTGTTCTTGGTTGCTGTGCGCAACCCTCCACAGCATCCTCAACAGTGCAGCGCGGTCATGCTAGCGCATCTGCAGCCCGGATGAGAGCGGTATCAACGAAAAGTTGAGACAGACCATCGCAGCTGGGCGAATGAGTGCAGATTCCTGCTGCTGAACTGTCCAAACACCGTGGACTGTCTTCACACACAAAGAAGTGTGTATTCCTTGGTTACCCCCAGGAGTATCCAGGATGGCTCTTCTGGCACCCCGAGACGAAGAAAGAAGTCATCAGTGATCGTGCTGACTTCGACGAGCGGTACTTCCCTGGAAACAACACTAGAATTCCAGACGCATCACCTACCCCGGCACCGGTTCCATCGGTCTATACTCCGTTGCCCCTGGTACAGGATCATGAGAGTGTAAGCAAGAATGATCCTCCTAAGGATCCATTCACCGCTCCGCGCACGAGGTCGTCGTCTTTTGGTTCATCTCTTTCATCATATCCTCTTTCACCTCCTCCTGCTCCTCCTCCACATCATCGTCGGACAGAGGCAGAACGGCTTATTGATGAAATCCTGCCGTTCTTGAAACTTGATGCAAATCCAAAAGACATCCAGTCCTACGACGTGCCCGACATCGGAACGGACGACACAGACGTTGGCGATGCACATGTTGTGTCCGAGCCGTCACTCAAAGCAGGGCTCGAGTATGTCTATGGATCAGGGCAAGCGGAAACACTCACATTGTCCGAAGCCTTCGAATTCGTGCACGCAGCATCCACCCAACAGCCGGCGCAGGAGCCCAGAAATCGCGCTAATCTAGCCAAATTACCTTCGTTAGATCTGTTAGCTTTCTAGTGACGTTGGAGATAAATTAGAGGAAAGTTAGACCTTAATTAGCCAGGTTCGCGAGGAATACCGGTGGCTCGCTTTTACATTGGTCGCTTATAATCGGGCGGGAATGTAATTTCGGAGCGAATAAATCATATTCAGAGACTAACGATGACATTATACACTAACCGAGCAACTTTACATAAGGAGGTCCATAGTTTGGCCTGAAAAGACAAGCTGTGCAGCATAAGCGTCGGCGTAATAGCCTGTAAGAAAATTTAAATACTGAACAGAGAACCGCGGACAAATGTGTGTGCGCACACACCTCATCCACCCGCTGCATGCTGCACGTTGCCGCTGCGCTATTTCGATGCCAGACACTGCGGGCTCGCGTTCTCTCTGGCACCACGCGCTGCAGACGCCGGTCGCCCCTGTCGAGGCCCATCCGCGCTTTTCCCCAAAGCGGAGTACGCGACCTCGCGATGTGCAGCGCTGCGACTGGCGATGCAGTGCGCGGACGCCGGCCGCACGTCTCGTGTGGCGTCCGAATGGAGGTAGAAGGCAGCAAGTAGTGGGCTGGGGGAATGCAAAGCCAGAAAGGGAAGGAAGATGAGAGGGAAAAGAACGCACTCACACTCGCGCATGACGTCCCGTGTGTCCCTCTGCAACCTGGCGAGATTCAATATGCTGGAAAATGGTCTTCTACAAATGGATAGCCCTTATAACTGGAAACATTTACAGCTATTCAGATCCCACTCGGAGGCATTATTGCGCCTTTCAGAGCGCAATTACTGGGTTACATTTTGAAACTCGTGGTCCTATTGGCGTGACCCTATTACCTTTTCAATGGTCCACATTTTGAATCGCGTGACTTGATATCCTGCTAACCATTTAAATTCCAGTGAAGTTCCCGGGGCATTTTCTGACCCGCGCATGTCAGCGCTTTCCAGAGCGCAATTACTGGTATACATTTTGAAATGAAGCCCCAGGGCCATTTTTTGGGGTATCTCAGCCAAATTCTTACTTGTGAATTTTTCTGCGAGTATTCAAGGTGGGTATATTTACGACATTGTCAATTGTGTTTTTTATATCAGGAAAACCTGAGGTATGTAAAACTTGTGGGATGGCGGAACCTGTGTGTTTTTTTGAAATTGGTGATTTGTGTTGTTCCGGATGAATAATTGGTGAGGTGTACCATCACCCTCTTTATAAAATTAAGCATTCTGTCTGTCTGAAGCCTTTTTAATTTCCGCTGAATCTCCGCTGATGCCGTACACCGCGGCAGCTGCCCGCCGGGTTCCGGAGTGGTGTTTCCGGCTGGCCCACGGGCAATCAATCGTTTGGCATTGTCGGCACGTGACGTCACCCTTTCGGAATGCATAAAAGTCCTCCCTCACAAAAATCTAGGTCATTTCAACATGCCTAGATGCCGGTAGAGCGAATTGACCCCCAAGATCACCCCCAGACCCATCTCACCGACTATAAAATATTTTCGCAACTTTTTTTCTATCATTACAGCTAATTGCAGTACCGAAGGCGCGAACCAAAAATTTCTGTTTTGGGATATTTTCAAAGAATTCCCGATATCTCAGTCAGTTCTTCACCGATTCACATGAAAACTAGATAGATCTACTCCGGCCAAAATAGCCGTTTTGCAATCGCCGTAGCGCGTTATCGCCTGTATATTTTTGTATGGTTCAACTTGTGAAACTAGTTGGGACCTCTCAAACTTCAATCTGAGTGAATCAGATTATCCCTCAAAAAATCGTTGAAAGACTTGAAAATGTGGACTTTCGATTTTTCTCGTGTTGAGCTCCGCATGATGGCGCATCAATTTATTTGATCCAATCAATTCTGCAGATAGGTTCGTTTCCCCTTTCTAAACACTGTAGTATTTTGTTTCAGGTGAAAATTTGCATTGCTTGTCCCGCAGTAGTCCGAGAACTGATCGGTCATTCTTTTTGTCCACATGGTGTATCTCACATAAATCGTGTGACACGTAGGTAAATTGGCGCATGGAATTAATTACAACTGTGGACTGGCGGGCCGATTGTATGGCGGGACCTCTGGTTAAAACCCTGTGGGACCTGACCACCAGCAGGATATGCTGTGCAACCACCCGAAGTACAAAGCAACTTCGCAACTCGGTTTGGCCGTGTACCGCGAAAGAGCCGGAAATTAATCGTTGTCGGACGAGGAGCCCGAGGAAAGATTGTGCTCCACCTCAGACTGCACGGTCACCGACCCGAATCTCCCGATGGTTGCATGTTCAAAACCAGCTTGGGACTCTCAGGTGTGGCTCTCAAAAATATCTGGAGCTGCTATCTAACATGACTTTTGAATAGGCACACCTCTGCTGCGTTGGAATCAAGGTCAGGGATAATAATCGTAAAAATGCGGGGAGAAATCAGAAAAGACGGAGAACATGATGAGTTGCACTGAAATACTGGAGGGAGAGTTTTTAAATCGGATTGAAACATAGTTACATTTCTGGTAGCTTGCGTACATCCATGCCGATGCGGAATCCAGGGTGAACCGTGTCCTAGGGGCAAGAGATTACCCGATTCGGGTGTGGCGGTGCTCGGCTAGTGGGGTGACCCTGTGGTCGAAATTTTATGGATGGGGCTCCTGGCCGTGCCGATCGCATCACTAATGATTGATGCGCCGTCAATCTCCAACAGTATTTTTTTTTTTTTTTTTTTTTTTTGAGGAGCGTTGATTGGTGGGTCTTGAGAAAGCAAGAGAGAGTTGGGTCGTGCTGCTGCTCTCCCCCCGTCCCCCCCGCAGGTCCGTGGGCAACCCGTCGGGGCTTCCGGGCCGACATAGTTGGTCACCACCACCCGCTAGTGTGAGGCCTCGGACTTGGAACCAGGCAGATGAGATATGTCCGCACGGAGCAAGATGGAGCAAGATATCGGCAAGAGACGATCGCATTTGAACAAGGAAGCAATGCCAAGCGTCTCCGAACCGGCCCGACTGCGCTGAGCGTCGCTGTGATGGCAACATTAATATCACGCATCGGGAACGCAGCCATCAAAGCCTCTCGACATCGTCTCCCAGGATGAGCTCAATAAACACCGATAATGATTGCGAAAAAAAAAAAAAAAAAAAAAAAAATTTCAGACGCTGACTAGCATAGTGCTGTCTAGCGCTTGCGCGCTTCCATACACTTTCAAGCCGACATAGTCGTCCACTCCCCGCCCGCTAGTTTGAGGCCTTGGATTATTAATACAACCACCCGAGGAAATGCCTCTGCGGCACTAGTGCTTTGAACTGCACCTCGTGAGGGACTTCAGCTTCAAGCACTCAGAGGGACTGGCAGGCCAGTCCCCCTCGCGCTATCATTAGCCGACACCCACTAAAACCCCGGTCTCCCTGAACCAGTCTTTAGGGAGTTTATCTTCGTCCTTCAGGACTTTCTTCCATGTCTTCTTAACTTAAGGCTTTGTTCATGGCCTTTTTCCCATATCTGGTTTCATTGGTAAGTACGCAGTCCAGGCTTAGCCTGTTGTTCATTGCTTTGCGCCATCTATTTCGGATTTCGGCCTCTGATGGATGCCGCCGCTTTTCCTTGAATCACTCGCTCATTTCTTAGTCTCCATATTAGGTGTGCAGATTCCGACACCACTATGCGGAAGAGGCGGGTTGTGCCCTTATCTCCCTTGGGGATAACCCCGCATGCCATAACTTCGCCTAGGGTTGGTCTGAGGTCTTCTCCTGTCTTTTTCTGCCATAGCTCGCTGGCCAGGTCCCATACCAGTTCTTGTCCGGGTACCTCGCATTTGGTTAGTATGTGCTCCATTGACTCGGTTATTTCGCAGTGGTTACACGTTGCTTTCTCTTCATGGCCTGGGATGTTTTCCCAGTGATTTCCGATTCTGTAGCCCCCGTGGATTAGCATCCACATGAAGAATCGGATGCTCCTCGAGAAGTCTGGGTGACGAGTTCCTTTCCATATTTCCTTTTCTGTCGGGGTTTTGTCATTTGCTTCGGCAGTTGCTCCCCGAGCGAACTCCATGTTCCGCCGTGTTGCGTTTCTGTCGAGTGCATCTTGGTATTTGTCCTTCTCCATCTTGAGCTGGCGGATGATGCGGTAGGCTTAGTATAGTGCCTGTGTCATTTTGCTTAGTTTAGCCCCGTGTACTGTGAGGTTCCTCCCAATTTGGTTGTTTATCACATCGGGTTGGTCTTTCGCGGCCCCTTCTCCGGCTAGTTTATCTGCTGCCTCGTTGCCCGCGATGCTTGAGTGGCCTTTTACCCATTTGAAACGAGTTTTCGCGCGTCGGCCCCTCAGTTTCGCAACCGTGACCTTTATTAGGTCGCTGTTTGCGATGGTTCGGTAGCCTTCGTCTTCCCATTTGGAGAGATTTTTGGTAAGTCCCTCAATTGTGTATTTGGAATCGCTCAGGATGTCGATCGGGGTGTTCGTCGGATTGTCTTCGATCGTCTCTTTCACGGCCAACATCTCGGCCACCTGGATTGATGGGCTTAATTCATTCGGGACTTTTATTGCACGGTTTCGGTTGTCATTCGGCCCATAGAAGATTCCAGCCCCTGCAAAGGCGTCCTCCTTTCCATTATTCGTTGCGGATCCGTCTGTGTAGACGGGGGTCTTAGCTGCATTTGGGTTTGCCATTTGCATTGTGTTCGGCGCTCTGCGTGCGGGCTCCGGATTTTCGCCCGGTTGTGTGAAGATCCGGAATGTATCGGTCAGGTTCCCGTGTACCGTCACCATTGGGTTGAACTCTACCCATTGGGGGTCATTTGGGTCCTCTGGTTCGTATTCCCCTTCATAGTCGAATCCCATACGACGGAGACGGTATTCGAGATCATCGCATATGTGAGTGCGAAATTCCTCCCAAATTTGGAGAACATACAGTGGTGCTCAAAATAAATGCCGAATTTCGCCGATTTTGGCGGCGCATCAAAAGATTTTGATTTCATCAAAGTGCTGAAAATGTCGGTCTGGGCTGTCTCAATGACCCTACATTTGATTTCGTCCCAAATAGCCCTATTCTCATTGAGAAATTCCCAAAAAACCGATCGGACATTTTTTTTGTCCACTTAGGAAATGGCATACTGCTGGTCCCAATTGAGTTGGGCCTCCTGGCATAGCCCATGGCATGTACCCGTAGCCAGGCAGCATACCCATGAATGGCGGCATGTCTGCAAATGAAGGTTGCGAGGTAGCAACCATTGCTGGAGTCGGCGTCGTCCTGGTGTTCTTATGGAACATTCCAAACAGGTCGTCATGGGGAGATGACACCAAAGTAACATTACAGTGGCGGCGAAAAATAATGCCAGCGCTCGATTGAGCCCATTTCTGGGTCGAATCACTTCAAATAGAATCCTATCATTTCATTTGAGCAATTTCATGAGTTTTAAACCTTATCATGTCTGTACCGTTTCCTCGGAATAAAACAATTGAGCGTATTCTGAACAACCGACTTTTCAAATTCACATGGTATCAAAGAATGGTGAGCACAGAAACAGTAGAAAAGGCACGCAGAATCGAAGAGGTATTGAATTGGCTTTGAATCTAACGAGCACCTTTGATTAATGCCCACAGTTTAGGGCAGGTTCGAAGTCAGTGACCTCAATGTACGCGGTGCACATACCCCGGGAGAATGCGCCGGTCTGCTCAGCGCGCCCTCAGGTGGACCATGGATTCAACGAACACGGGGAAAGCAACTGTGGAATTCGGAAAAAGAACCGGTCTCAGGATGTTGGTCAGCAAGAATAGAAGCATAATCATAATGAGAACTCACTTCATACACATGCATAGGTTCCCTAATCACAATTTCATCTTTCCCAGTTTTCGGTCAGGGTCCTAAATAGACGGACGAATATAACTATACAGACATATTTTTTTGGGAAAATCAGGACATGCCTGACGGAAGCGCGATTGCAACACCTGAGGATCAGAACGGGCAGCCAAAGTGGACGAGAACTCACTTTGTTGAAGGGTCGTGGAGGCCTGCGGGGCGCACGCGAGGTCAAGTGAGAAGAAGAATTACCCGAATTTCTTGGGTATGAGGCCGAGGACATACTTTTGATAAGCGGACGTTCTGTGGAACGGTTAGTACTGCAAAGAAGGGTAAATTTTGAATGATGGTCCGGGACGCCCAAAAACTGGGGCCCGTATGATAGCGTTCCAAAAGAATTCAAGTGGATACAGGATAGCGTTGAAATACAACAGCACACCCTCAACATATTCGGAGCAAACGCCCAGGGCGCGGCGCGAAATTTCCCATTTTGGGACATTTTGCGTAAATCAGCCGCCCTGGGCTCATTTCGTGCCAGATTTCCTTGGGACATGGCGCGTCCAATTTGCGCTGCGATTCCGGAGCGGATGGCGTCCTTCGATTTTTTCTGGGGTCCTAACAATAAGAAGAAATGTCATGAAACTGGTCAAAAGTCTTCTTTGGGACCCCAGAAAAAATTGCAGGACACCATCCGCTGCGGATTCGCAGCTATTTCCCGAGACAATCCGACGCGAACTGGGAACAGAACAGCTGATTTACTCAAAATGTCCCAAAATGGGAAAAAAACCGTCCGCACCTGTTGTACCGCAAACGGCTGTAAATCAAGTCACTTTTTTTGTACTTTACTTGTACTTTTATTTTACTTTACTTGTGAAACTAACTTGCCCTGCCATAAGTAAAGTAAAGTAAGTTCTGGCAGGGCAAGCTAGTTTTGCCAAGTAACTTTGTGAAGCATCCATTCCAACACTCAACCACACGCTGGTTTCGGTTCTAAAACATTCTTATCTCTCTTTTTACATACATCATTGTTTGTACCGTAAACACGCGCCCACGGCGCGGGATGACCATCTTCCTTGCTTCCTACGCTCACCGTGCGAGCCAGTGTGGCTGAGCGGCCAATCCCCGTGTATTCTTCGGTTCACCTTCGACCTACATAGCCTCGACAGCCTGGAGTCACAACAAAAACCATATCACCCTCTTTATAAAATTATGCGTGTCTGTCCGAAGCCTTTTTAAACTCCACCATCAGCTCTAACCTTTTCTGTCGTTCTCTCTGTTCCCATTCATGCCGTGCCTGCCGCGGCCGCGTAAATCCCACCTCACTTGACATGTACAGCCTCGGCACGTCGAGAAAATGGGCCGTCGTGAACTCTCGATCCATGCGTTGAATTTATTTTCATTAGAATTTGCAGGCACAATGCATCTCTATTCAATTCTTAAAACAGATGCAGTCCACATGAAAGGAAGGGGATGCGAGGCCGCGAAGCGGCCGAGCAGCCGCTTATGCTTCAGAAAACACCCGGCCTCAGCCAGACCTCCGAGACAGTCGATAACATTCCTGGACTGTTCCTCCTGTCTCGAAGAGGCAGTCTCATGTTCGCGGATATCATGGTCACTCATCTCAGGCCCTGAACTACGTGAAACACTTATGGTCCATCGTAAGCGAAGATGGACCAATACGATTGGGGTGATATAGAAGATCTGTTGCAGTACTACAGTTGACTGGCTCATAACGCATTAGGTCATCATGCATAATGCTCATAATGCATCAGATTTTGGTGTCCACCGACTTTGTAGTTACTTTTACAAGGCAATTTATGCATTTTTTTCATAATGCATAATGCATAGGATTTGATAGGTCCTGGCAGGCTGGTATCCATTATCGCGAGCGAAATTCCGAAATTTTTGTATACAATTTCAAAGATGTTGGGCACATTTTGGATGAGAATTTTTTTTTTTGGTTCAGAAATAGAGGTCCATTGGAATGGATTGCATTTTGAAACGCGTGACCTGGGACAATAGAAGTCCTTTGGAATGGCTTGCATTTTGAAATGCGTGACCCGGGCCAATACAATGACGTGCAATAGAAAGCGCATTGACTTTTTCGCGGTCCCAGACGCTTTTCTGAGGCGTGCGAATTGCGAGGGGGTAGCCCTGGCTTCTGGGAGCATTTCTATCAACTTGGATTTCCCCAAAACGCATTATTGCTCTTTTAATGGTGGGAACAAGTGTTTGCATTTTGAAACGCGTGACTTGGAGGTTACCTCGCTGAAGCCATTACCTATTAAGGAGAATTGCCTTATTCAATGTCGGTTTTGAGCAAGTGCTTTGTAGCACTTGGACCGCTGCAGATGGCTGTCCCGGACGCCCGTAGCTACATCGAGGCCAGAAAGCTCTAAGAAGGAGATTATTTCAAAAAAATAATGAACTTGTTTCAACTTTGAATAATGCAACACTGCAGATGGCTGTCCGGGACGCCCGCAGCTACATTGAGGTCAGAAAGTTCTAACTAGGGGATTATTTCAAAAGTAATGAACTTGTTTCAGCTTTGAATAATGCAATACTGCAGATGGCTGTCCGGGACGCCCGTAGCTACATCGAGGCCAGAAAGCTCTAACCAGGAGATTATTTCCAAAATAATGAACTTGTTTCACCTTTGAATAATGCAACACTACAGATAGTTGTCTATTTCAAAAATAATGAACTAGTTTCAACTGTGAATAATGCAACCCTACAGATGGCCGTCCCGGACGCCCGTAGCTACATCGAGGCCAGAAAGCTCTAGCTAGTGACAGCAGTGATGAAGATGTTGCAAAGGCGTGAGAGCGGTTCAATAGGATGCGTCTCGTTGAGGACAGTATGGTTGAATAGCTAAATGGTTATATCTTATAAATTTTACGATACTATGCGGTGATCGTGAGAGGAGTGGCGGGAATATGATGCAAGACATTAAGCGCAGACATCGAATAGGCAGGTTTTTATTCATGGAATGGAGGAAGATGAATATTTGGCGCATTACATATACTTTGATTATGACCTTTAGCGCGGCAAGAGGCGTAATGAGCGAGTTCAGGTCAGTTTAGCAAGGTGATATGAAGGGTACTTGTCATATACCTGTAAATATGTCTGAATTCAACAAAGGCCAAGCACCCATAGTGACGCTGTTTAACGGTTACAGTCATCCAGTTTCTCTTGCATTACAATGAAATATTGGGAGTGTTAGTGCCAAAAATGTGCCAAATGGAGAGCTGAATGATGGTGACTGAAGCGCTCACATGGACAGCCACCCAAATGATGTGGTAAGCAAGCACACATTGTGATCAAGATAAACTTGGCACCTTCTCAGGCGGAAAATGCTTTGAAAGATCAGAAAGACTATTATAAACTAACTGTAAATATATCCATGAGAGTTGAATTGAACGAGGCAGTAAGAAGAAAAAAATCACCCAAAAAAATTATGCAGAGGAGGAGAATCGAACTATGACGAGAAGGAAACAATTACACAAGCAAAAACATAGCCACTATTGTCATTAGATTTGAATCTAATGAAAAAATCAAGAGAGACTACAAAATCCATCAACACAGCCACTAAAAGTGGTATAACAAAAACGAGAGACTGATTTTTCACCTGGTCTCAAAACCTCATCTCGAGTTCTGAAATAAACGACCCCTTATTACATAAGCATTCGTAATTTGGAGTCATTTGGCCCACAAATGGGCTCAAACCATCGCAGGCATTACAGTTCACTTGGAAATGAGATTATAAGACATTTTCCCTTGCAGTTTGTGAAAGCGATAGCCGGAAGCGTTGAATGTGGTGGGAACGAATTCAAACTCCGACGATTATATCATAAGCAGGCGACCGACTTACACATGTGGGCCGGCGCGCAGACTTATGCGGATACCGCAGTATTTAACGCTGGCCCCGTGTGGACTATACTTTCGTTATTCTGGCCCCTGGGTTCTCCTAGTGTCAAGTCGATGCCTAGTCTCGTCAAGTATGACGACCGCCCTCCAGGCAAAACGCTACCCGGTATTGACGACTTGCAAATATTTCTAATTCATGACTAATTCCGCTGAGAAATACTCTGCCAGGTTGATCAAGCCGTTGATGTGCGCCGTGGCCCAGTGATATGGGTGACAGATTGACAACTGCTCTCTGCCGCCACACTGACGGCGGACGCTCGATGCGCATCTCTCTCTAAGGTTTCTTCAACCTCAACCACCCACGGCCAAGATTCAAGAAACCACATTTTATAATCCTACTAAATGGCTTTGGTGCAATACTCTGGTGTAATACGAACAATTATGTACAAGAGCTGCCAGCTACAGCCAGCATGTCTGGGAATAATGGCAGTAAGTGATCTTGGTCAGAAAGACAGAAACAGTCGCAACTCACCTGCATATCCTAGGTGCAAAGTTCAGCTAAATCTCGGGCATCTCGGCCAAACCCAATACGGCCGATGCCAGTGTTGGCGTTCTTCCACAGATGTATATTCAGAATTTCACATTGATGTCACGTTAGTGCGTTGGTTAGATTGGATTGAAAACCCAGATGGCAAATTGTGATAAAGTGAACGTTCCCTTGGGGTGATGCGGCGGGTCGAACTGACGCGGAACGCCGCGCACTAGCTGACTTCGTTTCGGGATGAAATATCTGTCCAATATAAATGGGAAGCAAAAAAACAGAATTTTAAAGTACATGCTGTGATTATGGGGTCTGCCCGAGATGCCTGACTTTTGGTTGAACCACAAAAGACAACCTCAAATTGAGTGAATGAAAAGGAAAGACAGAGTACAAAGACATAATTCAGTATTTTCAACTCTGATCGAAATTCTTTTGTGACTGTTGCTAGTTCGCCGCACTAATGATAACCAACAGTGTCAAGGTGGGGAGATATTTTGAGAACTATTCGCAAGAAGGTCGAGGCATATGTTTAGATCGCTACACAGTCTGTTTTCAACATACTAAAACTGAGTCTGTAAGGCCCCAGTATATTTCCACAAAAGTGACGCGGCGCAGCAGGGGCGCGCCGCTCCCTGATATCTGACGGCATCCTCGCGGCCTGACTTCTAGTTCAATTTCGAAGTACAAGTTTGAATGGTGGGCCGAAAACTGGGATCACATTCATGCTCAAACAGAATTGGGTGTGCAACTTGCTTCGGCAGGGAGATCAGGAAGTGTGTTTTGCCGTCTCGTCAAGGGGGTTTCCAATAGCCACCTTACCTAGGACTGCAGGCGCAGTAATTCTGGGAATTTCCCATGGGTATACGGTCAAGGAAGAACCGAAGGCGCGAACGAAAAATTTCCTTTTTGGGAACTTTTTGAATTAGACGACCGATTCCCTCATAACTCCCTGAGTTATGCTCCGAATACCTCGAAACCTATACCAATCTTCCGGAATAATTCGTCCGCAATTAGTCATAGAAAGAAAAACGCGAAAATGTATTTTACTTCTCTATTTGACACCGAGGGCCTTGTTTCTGTTCAAAACCTCATCTGACAAATTGCTTTGAAATGAATGCGTTGGATCATCTAATTGCGAGGCACGGGGTTCAAAATTGCTAGGTTGCATGATACCATTTACGCAAATATCCCATGAAGTGGTCGCCTTCCAATAGATCGAGGAACCGCTGGTGTTGCGTACGTTTCGCCTTCGACCGCGAATCATTCGGTAACAGAACCCGTTGGATAGGCGAAAGTCCTGCTACAGTCTGCTCCCCCTTCGAAAAAGTCGAATTTGGTCGTTGCTGCGTACTTCGCGGAACTGCCGCTGATATCCTCAAATCAACTTGCTGTGGAATAAATATTACTTTCAAGCTACCAAACAAAGGCATGAGTGCTACCCAAACAAGCCAAAGCCTTCATTTATTGGACGTGTTCGCGATAATTCACCAAATCTTTTATTTCTTTTTTGCTCCAGGCTCCCTTGATGTAGTTATTTTGTATGTTGTTACAGCTAATCACGGAACCGAAGGCACGAGCGAAAATTTCCTGTTTTGGCCAGATTTTGAATTCGACGACCGATTCCCTTATAGCTTGCTCAGTTTTGCTCACATTATCGTGGTACATAGCTAGATCTTCCAGAATAATTCCAGTGCAATTAGTGATAGAAAAAAAAGTGCGGAAATATATCTTCATTCTTTGTGTGACACTGAAGGCCTTGTTTCTGTTCAGCCTTCCTAGTAGGGTGAGTGGTGGTCCAAACATGCTAAATTTTTGGGAGGGTGCACTCACATCTCTCTATTTATAAAATTAAGCATTCTGTCTGTCTGAAGCTTTTAAACTCCACCTGATTAGCGCTGACCAGCGCTCGGATTCCTCCATGAAGCAACTCAGATAAATTCAAGAAAACTCAAATAAACTTGAGCTTTTAAACTCCACAATCTCCGCTTTCGGCATCCGCTTGCTGGAACCTCCTGATGTGCGACATTTATTCCTTCTAGCTGAAGCAACTCAGATAAATTCAAGAAAACTCAAATAAACTTGAGTCACCCTATTTAGTCTGAAGCTTTTAAACTCTGCCTGATTAGCGCTGACCAGCGCTCGGATTCCTCCATTTAATTTAACCTCTTTTGTCCAGCTGCCATCAGCACCTTGAACATCAACCGAAGTGGTGGGGCGCTTCGCGCTCCACCGCGCTCTTATAGCTATAGAGATTGAGCATCTGTACACTCATCAATCCTGCACTGTTCATCGCACACAGCGGCCTGTCCGGCCTAACTTTGTCATGACAGCATACAAGGCCCAGGGCAAGACGTTGCAAACTGCTGCAATAAACCTCGTGGATTTTCATGGCACAGAGTCCGCCTATGTCATGGTTGCATGATCTCCTAGCCGCGGAGCTGAGGGCGACATTCAGCTGGCTCGAGTCTGCTGTGGCGCGCCTCCAACTGTCACCTGGCGCCACTGGATCCCGTGCCACACGCGTTCGCGCACACTCCCCTGCTCGTTCCCGCTCCCCCCCTCGCCGTAGCCTTATTCGCACACGCTCCCATTCCCCTGACCAATCGATTGGTGCACCCAAGCGTGCCCGTGGTGGTTCAACCGAGGATAAACCTTTCATTCTTATGGGGCCAGTCGAGGTTACAGCGTCGGGAAATCTGCTGCAGATTCTCCGTATCTATATGGATGCTCGCTTACCCGCCTTTGTCCTCCCAGAACCACCCCGCATTGATGTGAGTTTGGACCCAAGGCAGGCGAAGCACCTCCGGATTGTCATGTCGGCCGCGGATGTTCGTGCGCTTAGAAACGCGTGGGTGGAGAAAGGGTATAACAATGCAGGCTCCGTAAAAGTAGTCGCAATAGGTTTGGACGATCACAGAGGCCCCCAGGTGGCGAGCAGTTCGTTTACGGAGGGGAATGGACGCCACTTCCGAGCTGGGTCGGGAAGCTCTGCTCCTCCTAGATTTTAATCCCCTGTGCCCCTGGTCATCTGTAGTTCATCTAGCTGAAATGACGATCTCGTACTGCCGGCGCTCAACCACTAGTACTCGTTGGATACGTCTGGCCAATTTATGGCCATTCACCAGTCCCTGGGTCCACCCGCCGAGTATCTGCTCCATGGGTTTTTGCTTTTTACCTGCAGCCTTTGGCTGTATGGTTCTGCATCCTTGATGCTCCCAAAAGTCCTTGGGTCTGTTTTTTATGAAACAGGTGGTATGCATGCATCTGCAAAGGGAAAGACGTACGACAGCATTCGGTTTACCGTAGCGATCCGGGACTTCCAGTCCATGAGTGCCACGCAAACAGTTCCTCCCGCAGACGACCATTCTCCGCATCCATCAGCTTCTTCGACGCGTAATCCCCTTCCATCTGGCGTTGGCAGCCCTTCGCATATTGGACGAGTGCATCATTGTGTTTCTGCAAGGTCTCTCACGACGCGCTTGGTGGGGGAGGTGTAGGGAGGCAGACATCTGCATGGGAATTACTATTTTTGGATGAAGGCATATCGTTCCCAATTGTAAATTGAGACTATGCAAACGCTGTAGCTCTTCCACAGCCGCGCCACTGACCTATCCTGTGAAGATCAGAGGTGGGGAAATTGCACATTCAGATTGTAATGAGCGAATAAACAGAGCTGAGCACTTGTGGCTCTTCACCTCGAAGAACTTCTGGTGCTACCCAGCACACGGAGTCATCGATGTCCCCTTCGCTGAGCCCTGCAGTGATCTTAAAAACCATGAATCAGTGAAATATGATCTGGTGCCTTCCAATGGACTTAAGTATGTACCCTGGAAAAGACGAACTTGAGCCTCCGCCTCAGAGGATTATGTAGACCTTCAACAACGATGTTGTTCTAATTTCTAAGTTAGAGAGCATCCATGGAGGCTCAAGTAACTACCACTGGAGTTCTGGATTGACTTTTTGCTATGTCGCTTCAAGGAGCCGAAGAAAGAGGTCCGACCATGACGTCCAGGCAGAATTAATTCAATGGTCGACCAGGATAAAATTCACAGCAACTTTCTGACATTATATCGGTGTCTAAATACATGGAGACTTCCACCGAAATCGCCCCTTTCCTCTCCTCCCTCTTCGATTTCTTTTCTGTGTTTGTCCCCGTTGATACCCAGTGGAGCCACTTCCTCACATCCCGCCTCAGATGCGACTGTATCCTTCGTGTCTTTAGTCGGTCAGCTCGTCATCAGACGGATTCTCAGCGCCAAATACGATTGTGTGGAGATTGCTCCAGTCCCTCCTGAAATACAATTGAGTTCGGAGGTTAAAAGAGATGCCACCACGTACGATTTTTCTCTCAGGACTTTCGGTCTTCGATCTCCGCCGCTGGCATGCAGACTCGGGTCCAGCCACTCAGGGTATTCCGTCACTTCCTCATTTTCGGGGTCCACAGCCGCGGCGCTGGCGGATGGGCTGATTCCGTCCTGCTTCCCTTGAGGCTCATTTTCAGCGCACGATAAGATGTAAGTACGTACCAATGGGGGCCTTTCCGCCACTCCATCGGTGACGTAGCTCGCGAATTTACTAGTGGGCTGGAGCAGTACAGTGAGTGGGCTAATCCTCATCCCAGGGCCGATGAGGATCGTCTCATATTTTGGCGGCGAGTGGCGGGATGTCGACTTGGCTTTCTCCCTCCCCGTTGGCCTCCGACCCAGCTGCGGGCGATTTGCCGGAGGCAGATTGAACTGTTGACGCATGAGGCGATTCTCCTCCTCGAGCTCCGTCATACGCTGCTCCAAGGCCTGCCGGAGTACATAATGAGAAAATCAAGGGTGAAGATGGCTATTTTAAACGCGCAGACCAGGAGGTGGGCCGCTCTACGAGCTCTGAATCGGCGCTGTGCGACTAGGCCTCTGGTCGGGGACAGGCTGGTGTCACGCTTGCGGCCGCGTTGAGAGGACATAGTGGGAGATGGACAGGATTTTGAACTTTGTACACACAAACAACCATTTATGTATGAATTATGTAACCGAAACCCTGCGGGAACCAACCCTAAGGAACTTAGGAAGCGAGACCAGCATTACAAGATCCTCACGAGCATCGTCGTGAAGCTCCGTCGTACGTCTCTAGCGTGCCGTAAAGCGGACTGTGGTCTAATGTAGACGATGGGGGCTGGGTGCCTGCAGGTTTACTTAATCAAGTGCCAGATAAAGTTTGAAAGGTCTGCGCAAGGATATTTTGTGCCTATGGCTCTGAAATCTTCCGACATAGTAGTGTTTCTCTCCACAGTTCCTCCCACCGGTCACTCTCCGCAGTTGGTTCTCAAATGTAAACGCTTCCCACAAGCCACAATGCATTCTTTCTTCCTTCAGGTGTGCTCTGATTATGTTTGGGTCAAATCGGGTCGGACAGTCACTGTGAAACTCACAGGTCATTGAGACCACATTGCGGATTCTCCGCCTGGTCCTGATAACTACCAGTTCAATACTCAGAATCAGCGACACCCAATGCCAATGAAGGCTGCGCCGCGGGATGTCCTTCTCCAGGCCCTCTGGTTTTCCTGTGTGGTAAGTCGATCGGGATAGGGTCATCCTATAAGAGTGTCCGCATCTACGATGAAGAAACTCGAAAGCTTTATACCGCCGTGGGCACTCTCACGCTGTTGAATATTGGCCAGGTAACCACTTGAGTCATTGCGAGTTGAACCATGGGAAACCGGTGAGAACTCACCCTTCGGCCCCGGCACAACCCCTCTCCGCATCTGATTACCGGCGTCGGAAGCTAGAGAGGACCACCATTTGTCCGGATTTTGGCGGTGAACCGCTCCCTTTATATACTCCTTGACACGAATTCCTGCCCTCAACACCCACATTCCGGCTCCGACAGTACTATGCCTCGCCCCCCACACCCTACGCTTCATAACACCGTTCCAACTGAGCAGCAAAATCAATGGGCTAATCGCAAACATCATGTGCATGACTGCAGGAAGGCAGCTCCCTGGGGACAGAACTGAGGAAGAGCCTATGATTGGCAGAAGATATAGCCAGCGGGACTGAGTCGACTACGACACAAAAGGTCGAAGATGGCGCGTGGACTGGTGGTAGTTGTAACCAACTGAAGTTGTTACCTAGTCAAGTTGCTGCCCTAAAATCTGTGGAGATCTTACAGCAATTGGCAGTACCGAAGGCGCGAATCAAAAAGTTGCCGTTTTGGTAGTCTCACTTATAGTCAGACTCCACGTGATTACTTACCCACGCCCAAATTCGGACAATCTCGTCTCACCGGAACGTTGGGCACTTGCATTATTGCTGAATGCATTTTGACGGACTTTCGGATTGATTTTACCCTTTCAACGAAATAAATTGGATCCGAAATGCATGCGAGAGGCGCTATTTGTGTATGTGACTTGAAATGGCGATGGTACACCGAGAAGGACCTCAAAATTTTCAGAGAACTTTTTAGGACCTCTCTCGGTTTGTCTACTCGTGCATTCTGTAATAAAGGAAACAGGGTCTAAGTAATAATCAACGGAAAGGTAACGACAGGGTGGAACTCGTACTGCCGTTCACCGCGGCGTAAAATTCATGTTGATGCATGACAAAGTATGCGAAATCGGTTCACCACTCCCAGGGATGCCCCCTCGTTGCTTCCAACATCATTGCTCTACTGAAGACCACGCTCCATCACGAACTCCCGGTGACAGTTTTACAAGTTGCGAGGGTCTTGGGGTCATATACGTACCTCCCTTAAGGTCCAAGGAGGAGGAAGGAGGAGGAAGAGAAGGAATTATAATCGCTGTTGTCCCATTGCGGCCGCCATAACTACAGAGACAAACCAAACGCTACACGAAGGCCTGTATGCAAAGGTCAAAAAATTGTGTGGACCTGTCCCCGGAAACCATTGGTTTGACCATTTCCTGCGCCGTCATCCAGACTGTACGCCAGGTCGACTCTCTGGACTCGATCCCAAGCGGGCCGTCGCTTTCAATCCCACAACCGTCAAAGCTCATTTCGACCTGTTGCAAACAGAGTTCGACAATGCGCACTAAACGCTATTGACCCAACGATGTCGCGCAAACACGTGACTCGGTGTTGGCCGGTGTCAGTGCTTTACGCGCGCAGCGCAAGTCTTTCCCCGCCGTTGGCGACGCTCGGAACGCGTTTCTTACTGTGTGAAGCATACCAAATAGCGAATAAAAATAGTATTTTGAGAGCTATCTGAAGGTACAACAACACAAAATACTTCATGTAGCCTAACATATACTGCTATATACTGCCGAACATGCTTCGCGGGCTCGGGAGGGTGAAGATACCATGTCGGCGACCAAATTGGTCGGGTGAAGCGTTCAAAGCGCGCGTCGAGCGTGCTGCGCTCCTCTGGAAGCCTGCGAGCAGCTAATTTACGGTCGGCAGGCTTTCCGGGGCGACAAACGCGGAGCTTTATGTTCAGGAAACATGGTGGAGAGTGACCTGAAGGAAAATTAGGCGAAAAAGCACGTCCCGAGCGTCGCCAACGGCGGGGAAGGACTTGCGCTGCGCGCGTAAAGCGCTGACACCGGCCATCACCGAGTCACGTGTTTGCGCGACATTGTTGGGTCAATAGCGTTTAGTGCAATGCGCGTAACTGTCCAAGAGGAATTGGCATTTAATTGGGGCACGGGAAAGCGGCGGACGTACGTATTGGAGAAAGAGGTAGGTTCTCCCATGAACGCCGGGAAATTCAGTAGCTGATTCGCACTGGCACTCGACTTCGTGTCTAGTACTGTACGATTTCGACCGGGTATTCGGTCACGGGTCACAGAGCCCGCCGAATTGAATACTTGGCAAATATGTCCCAGGTCACAGCGATTTTGGATCGATGTTTTTGAGCTTCGGTGTCCCAAATAAGCAATTTTTCGCGCCGGCGGCGCCGGAATTCTTCCCAAAAAGGCAATTCGAATACTTCAGATCTGAATACTTATGGTCACAGGTCACAATGGGCGAATACTTGGTCGAAATCGTACAGTAGACTGGGAACGACGACAACGGCGGTCCCGAGGGGGCCGTTGATATAATCCCTACGCATATTCCTCAGCATTGGAGACCTGAAGAACGTTGACAACAACTTACGGGACGTTGCTCAGCCACATCCGTGTATATGCAATTGGCAAATTCTGCACGACACGATCCTCCGGGTACGCTCTCATCCGGAGCAGCTGGGATTGGATATCGCCGTGGATGAATTCGAGGTGAAGTTTCGAGCCGAGCGACTGTAGCGCTATGATTACGGAGTCGAAAAATGCGGCGACATGTCCGAATGCGGGAGAATCACTGCTGAACGGAGAGTTGCTAAGTGGATGCCCTTGTTAGAATTTCGCTATCTGTCGGATGACGTCGAGGGCATCCCCGGGGATGGCTTCTAAGACGTAGTCTGGTCCGTGGGCGTTGTCCTGGGACCTGCTCGTCACCATAGATCCCTCTGATTATGATGAACTCACAAAAAGGGTAGGATTGATTATCCAAGACGTCTTCACATGCTTCGCCGCCTGTGGTGATTCAGGAGTTAGTAGTTACATCGGCGGGGAAGCCAGGCATCACCTTCTGCTTATTTGCACTGGGAGAATTCTGGGTGCCGACTCCAGAGAGCGGAAGGCGGTAGAAAGGCCTTGGTATTTTGGTACCACTTTGATTCGGAGGTCAATATAAATTGAGCGTTCTACGAGACACGTTACGAAAAATGTTCAGAGGGCAGACTGAGGGTACATACTGCTTTGTCCTGCGGCATATAGCGGTGCTGAGATACGTAATCCGCAGTGCACTTCTCGGGGAGATTAGCCCATAAAGAAAGAGCGGATCGTATCCCCGATACGCTGCAGCTGTCCAAGCGAATCCAGGGAAGGAAGTGGACCGAATCCTGAGAGATTTTGGCTAACATCTCCTTGGTTACGTCGCAAAGCCTGAGAGTTTGAACCGTCAAATTAGGCCAACACTCGGCGGCCCACTATTATCTTTGGCGACAGTACTCCGGCATAACCATCGCCGTGTAGAAGTAAAACAAAGTGGCCTGGAGTTCGAGTTTATCGATAGCGTCGGTGCAGGACATGATTTTAGACAAGAAAAATATCGTAGCAAGGTCGCGGGCCAACGCATGCTCTTTCACGTCGAGCAGGGTGATATGGACTTTAAGAGGTCGTTAGACATTGGCTGAGGTCTAATAAGAGCACGGGCACCACAGCACAGACACAAGGGATTTGGTGCGGTATGTCATCCTGGGATTCTCAACTCACATTTGACTCACAGTTATTTTTGCCATGGACAAGACAAAATTCAGATCTGCAGTATGTGAAACAGTCCTTCTGACCCAAATCCAAATTGAGATCTCAGATTATAGTCTGCCAGCACGGCTTCAAATTACGAGTACTTATGTAATCGTCCTTTTAAAAACTCGAAGGTAGATCGGAATGCATGTTGATTTACTTGTCTCATCGTTTTCTGAGTAATGAGAATAGTGGCTGTGTCCCTCCGAGTCCATTAGAAAATCCGTTAGCAAGACTACAAATTTTGTGATACGATAAGCACCGCATTTGCTGATGTAAATGTATTCCCTCTGGTGTCGGTTCGATCCCGTCAGGTTGCATTTTTTCATTTTTTCCATTCCCTCAGCCTGTGCTCTTCAGTTATGAGGTGAGATGGCCTGCTCTGAAATAAGTTATCACAACATCAATGTTAAAGAGTTACATCTTTGTAATTATCCTATCAGAACACCCGGTAGCACATGGCTTGCTCCTGCGCTTCTTAATCCGGGAGCACGGTCTAGATGCAGGCCGGAGGGAATTCGGCTGAACGTACACTGGTCGCATGTACAACGCCAATCGTGTCTGAAGTTTGTCAAACGTTGGTGATTGATGTTACGACAATGTTTGGCCCTTAATGAGTGCTCAGGAAGGGCCATGGAAACTTTAACCGGCGGCTCAACTGTTGTAATATTTTTCACATCTGGGCAGGCAGTTCTGACTCCACAAGGTCATTTTTCTTTTTTCTTATTCCAAAGTGGAATGGGTACGGATTTTGGTTCGAAGTAGGTTCCTTAGCATAGAATGAGTGCTCAGGAAGAGCCATGGAAAATTTAACCACTGGCAGCTCAAGTGGTGTAATATTTTCTGTATTTGGGCACGCAGGTCTGACTCCAGAAGCGTATTTTGCTTTTTCCTCGTTCAAAGTGGAATGAGTGCAGATTTCTCGCTCGAATTAGGTTCCTTACCATGAAATGAGTGCTCTGAAAGACCCACAGAAAATTTAACCACCGGCGACTCAAGTTGTGTGAAACTTTCTGTATCTGGGCATGCAGGTCTCACTCCACAAGAGTATTTTGCTTTGTTCGCATTCAAAAGCGGAATGGGTACAAATTTCTCGGTGGAATCAAGTTCGTGGGCAATGAATGAGTACTCTGAGAGACCCCCAGCAAATTTAACCGCCGGCGACTCAAGTTGTGTAAAATCTTCTGTATTTGGGCATGCAGGTCTGATGATAAATCTGTGGTGGGTGGCTGGGCTGTGGGTGTAAGGATCTCCGAACCAAAAGCCATAGGCAGACCGTTGCTGCATTCCTGAAATGACAATCCAAGATTACTATGGCCCATATCATCCCTCTCATCTTTAATCATCATCACATATGTCCGAGGAAGAGAGACACTGATCGGTCTTCCGCAGCATTTTCCCCATCCAAACTTCTCTCCGAGATTCGCTACGCCCGTCGATGCCTATCTGCGTGGGCAACACGGCTAGTCGGTGATCATATCTACCATTGAGTCGGCAAACTCGCACGCAAAAATCGTACTGATGCTCGCAATCGTCGTCATCTCAGAGCAACAACTAATAAGCGCACGAACAATACAGAGGTTATTGAATGGGAGGATGTTGCATTTTCTGTCGAAGAACTCGCAGCTCTCTACCAAGAAATTTTTGTGGTATCTAACGGAGTGCTTCGCGTGCGCACCATATCGGGGAATAAACGCACGCAGAAGTGCCAACTTGAATCCCAACTGTTTCACCTCCCTTGATGTATAAGTCACCATTGATCCAGCCTCGAAGAATGGGAGCGTTAGGAACTAAATGCCGTGCAGATTCCAATGAAATCTGCAGCCAATTCAGAACCTCAACATCATAATGGCCCTCATACATTTACCCACTGCGATTGACAGTTCCAACAACAAGATTATGAATAAAGACATAGTCCTTGATGCGAGCAGCAGCATGCCGTATTGATGCCCCAGACTCATCTTGCTCTGTCTTCTTCCAGTCAACCCCACACGGAATGCCAGATTCGGGTAGATTCTTCAGATTTTCTTGGGAAATTATCAACTGTTCATAGTCGGAGTGGTTCAATTTCAACCAGTCCAGGGTATCTTATACCTTCTGCCTTCGGACCAACATTGAGAACTGGCATTGGCTTCCCATCTTCATTTACAGCACCTCGCAAAATATGTGGAATATTCTGGTGATTGAGAATGGCATTTACGACGTTTGGGCGGCTTTTTGATCCACTAACAATATTGGTCAGCGTAGCACAACAGTTCTTCTGCGTTAAAGTTTGTGAAAAGTTGTCAGAAGGTGCATTTGCTTCCCATCTGCATTTGTGGAACCTCGCAAAATATGTGGAATGTTCTGGTGGTCGAGAATGGTGTTTGCGACGTTTGTGCTTTTTTTTTGATCTGCCCACAGTATTAGTCTGCGTGGCACAACAGTTCTTCTGGGTCAAATTTTGTAAAATCTTGTAGTGAATAAATCCAGAAAAATAGAGATAGGACAGAGAATAAAGTTCCTGCGACTGGGATATGTTGGAACCTGCGATTTACTTCTCGGTGTTGTGATTTTGTACGATGACCAATTTCATATGACGAATTTTTTGTTTGTACTTGTAGCAAAAGTGGGCGAAATCCACGTTAGGGTAGCCAAACCTAAAGGTTCAGCACACGCGCTGCAAGCACCCACGAAGATTACAGCCAACAAAGCGGTGCCTGCATGAACTGCAAATGTGTACCGCGAAAACAGCAATGAGACTGCAATACGTTCAAAGATTCTAGGAAGATAAATGAAAGAAGAAAGGAAGCGCCCCAGAAAGGAAACGGGAACCCTGTCCGAGGGTCCGCACTGCCCGCCGGCAAGGCGCGTGCGCCAAGGAACTGGGTAGTCAGAAGAAAAGAACTTTTGTTTTTTTAGTTGACTATGATAGACAACATGGGAACTATGGGTGTCTATGGGTCCCCTGTTTGCGGGCCTGCTGTGCAATCATTTCAAGCTGGATTTTGACGGGAAGATAGCCAGCGAAATTTCGGTTCAAACTGTCGCTTCAGATTTATTTTGGTGGCCCTGGTGCTTTCGAAAACAAGCTCAGGGCTCTCCATGTCAATCCAAACAAATTCAGGCCATCACAAAACAATGTGCCAAGATTTTGCACCAAAACAGTATTTTGACCACTGTGCAATCATTTCAAGCTGGATTTTGATGGGGTCTTGCTGGGAAGATAGCCGGCGAAATCTGGGTTCGAATTGTCGCTTCAGATTTATTTTGGTGGCCCTGGTGCTTTTGAAAACAAGCTCAGGGCTCTCCATGTCAATCCAAACAAATGCAGGCCATCACCAAACAATATGCCAAGATTTTGCACCAAAACAATATTTTGGCCACTGTGCAATCATTTCAAGCTGGATTTTGATGGGGTCTTGCTGGGAAGATAGCCTGCGAAATTTCGGTTCAAACTGTTGCTTCAGATTTATTTTGGCAGCCCCGGTGCTTTTGAAAACAAGGTCAGGGTTCTCCATGTCAATCCAAACAAACACAGGCTGTCACCAAACAATGTGCCGCATTCCTCAGCTTGCGCGTACTCAGCGAAAATGCAAATCTGGGCAGACGAATCACACAAAAACTGCTACAACGCAATTACCGATGCCCGGCCTATCATACTCGGGCAAGATAACAAGATGGTTCAACTCACCACCTGTTTCTCACGCTCTTAGGTTTCCCGGATAGTACCTGTTTGCCAAGTTCTCTCCTGAGATGTCTATTACTTACAGTAGTTAGGCTACCACAGGGATCGGGCCGTAGATGACTGTAGCATACACAAGGACGCGGTGTACGTAGGTACAGTACATGCTTGTTCCTGATTGGGACCTCGGCAGTAATACATCCTCCTCCTCCTCCTCCTCCAACATGTATAAGATCGCTCAGACCCACATGCCGGCCGGCAAAATTGGGACATAGAACGGCATACTATTGTTCACCTCCTTTTGCAAGAGTTTTTTGATGCGAGCGCTGTGGAAGCATTTGAGTTCAGATTCCTCTGGAATTTGAACTGAAGCAAGTCTTAGGTATAGTTGGTTGAATATTTTCAGACTTTATCGGGCACTGTGGAGGAAGCCTTGATGATGCCGGCGTGGACCTCAAAATACCCAGCAAAAGAAATTAGGCGGATGATTGGCGGGCCATCAAAACCATCAAAAATTTGACCAAAACTGACTTTTGATTTTTCTTACGGGCTCAGATGCAAGCCAAGGGCTCTATAAATCTGGGGGTACATTTCAGTATATAGTTATCATATGCTGAATTTATCTCGAGCGAATCGGGCCCCAATTGCAACAGCGAGATCAAAATTTTGCAAAAGTGGGTCGTTTTGCAAAAGGGGGGTGAACAATAGTACAAGCAGCTTTCCGTTGTGTTTGCTTATCCAATCTAGAATGGAGAGCTTCCAGGGCATTCAGCCCCGATACGGGCAATGCCACCCCTCATGTTTTATTAGCGGTATATTTTAATAGCTGGAATGCATGCGAAGCTTTGGTCTGACCAATTGCGAAGCTTTTGGGCTTAAGTCAAATTAATAGCAATGGCGTTAAGTACAACTGTCCATCCGTTATTTACAATAATCCTTCGAACCAATTATTCATGGTTACAGTACTCGCAGGTGGTGAGCCCAGGTATATATACTAAGATCAGGAATTAAGTAAGTATCAATGATGGAAAGGAAAGTATGGTTACACAGCAATGGATGTAACGTTGGCGAGATGGTAAGTAATAGGGAGAGGAACGGAACGGAATATAAAAGGAAAGGGATCAAGAATGATATAGATAAGATAATTATGCGGGAGCGTACCGTCACATACGCCCTCCAGGTCTTCGACTCGCGACGACCTCAAACCTGAAGATCCACGTCCATACGGGGGGGGAGCCTGAGACTCGTTGTTGTTGAGGTTGAGATACCGTACAATTACGATCAAATCGACAGTCACGCGTCACGCACCCCTCTGTCGATGTCGAATTTCGGTCGAGGTCACGCGTCACGCGGCTGTTTGTCGAATTGGTCAAACGGTCACGAAATCCCTGTAAAATCCCTAGAAATTCACAAATAAATTTGCATGCCAGAGAGTGTCTTCAAAACACCAGATTTCAACAATTTTTCTCAATTTTAAGTCTACCTGCTGTCTTTTCGCCCAAATAGCCCTTTTTTTCACCGAAATTACGGGCCAGAGAAAATAAAAATAATATGCAAGGCAATGTGAAATGGGTCCAAATATTCCTGGAATGTATGAGGACTCTTGGTTAATGCATTATCATTGTTTCTGCCAGATGTTGAATTTTTTGTGGCTGTCACGCTCCTTTGAGGTCCCTGTCGAAGTGTCGAATAGGTCGAAAAGGTCACGCGTCACACCCCCTATATGGACTCTGAAACGAAGGCATGCATCCTATGAGTGAACTCAGTAATTTTCCGGGAATTTATGTGAGCATTTCCTGCCTTGTGGAATTTTATTTCTGGTGGCATCCCAAAATGGGAATAAACGGCTTAGTGGGCCACCCGACAAAATCGTTCGATCGTACGCATAATATTCGTCCCAGTGTACTCAGAATCATTCAATGGATACAGATACACTATTTTGTACACTTAAACTACAAATTTGACATGTATCAGGGCCCTAACTGTTTGCCTTTCGAACCATCCACGATGGGTGAGATTGCTCTCCGAACGAAATGGCTTACCCTCTAAAGCACAGAGCACAACGACGCCAGAAATTAAGATACAAATGGGTCCAGAGGAAGTATTAGGACATACCTATATGCAAATGATACCTTCAACATACCCATAACCCGTCTAACAAAATCCATCTTTATACTCCAATGAACTTGGGTGGTTTAGCGCAGTCATGTAGCGTGACTTGGGAATCAAGCAACTAAATGCCAAATCGAAACGGGGTGATATTGGGTTAGTGGTCTAAAGTGCACTAGCCAAGTTCCAAGTCTCAAGCCAAGACGGGGGAATCGTGAGGGAGGTGGCCAGGTTATGCCACTCGGAACCAGGTCGCGATGATCTTGAAGGGTCCAAGAGGTGAGAATGAGTACTTTACGCAAGTGCAATCAGGCTAGGTCCTTGTTTCGAATCTAAGGATGAGAGCGAGCACCAAAACTTGTGAATCGGTGAAGAATTAGCCGAGAAATAAGGGAAAGACGAGCGTGAAGGCGGTTCGGAGATAAGAAATGATGTTCACACGCCGACATCTCGGCCGAGAACCGCCCACAACTTTTGATTGCCGAATCACTCAACGTCGAAATTTGACATACAGTGCCGCCATAGGTCATATTCCATCCCATGAGCACCAAATATAGGGAGTCTACATCACAGCACCTTCTATTACACAAGTGGCCCACTAAGTAGTTCGGCCCACTAAGGGGTCGCAAATAATATGTATCTGCGTCCTCGGACTATTTTTTTTGGGCCTGCGGCGCGAGTTTTGACCAGCGGGGCTTTCCTTGAAGACCTGTCAAGATAATTGTGAGGAATCGCCTCTTTGGATTAAATGGCTCGGGTACTCGTCTGTTGCCGTTGCCGGTCCCGTGGTTGATGGAGATACTGGACCTCTCAAAAAGGTAAATTCGTCGGCCCGGGTAGCAATTGATGTACAGCTTGCGCAAACAACGCGTCAACTTTCGATAATTCAACGGCGGGAGCCGGCCTGAATTGAGATGCAATACAACAACATACAAAGAATCATGAAAAGCAACAAACCTCGCAATTTTCAGGCAATTAGTCTGAAGTCCAAAAGTAAGACGAGATGGGACATGTGGACATTGAAGGTTTGGATAAAGTTACGTAATATGCAGGGGGACAATAGTACTATATTTTTATGGTACAAAGAGAGTGATTTTGCTTCATAGTTCTATTTTTAGACATATCTCCGCCTCTGAAAGCAAGCGTCAGTTTTGTTTTGAACGAAAATCAAGATTCAAAACTGCGAACTCAGCCATTGGGAAACCGGGCCATTTGATTTCAGCAGACGTGCCGCCAAAATGTCCACACATGCTTTTCCGGTTTGTTGGTACAGTTTCATTGGGACGGACGGTCATTCAAAGCCGGCACATTCTCAATCAGAGCCGGGTCTTGTGCCGGGTCTTGTACATCACCAGGGCATCATATATTGGACCCATTCACTGCGTTCCCACCCTATGTGTAGATCACGGCCCTTCGGCGCTGTTGATTGATGTTCGGCTACGTTCGGCTACGTCGGGTAGATGCACCGCATCTACTCGTCGGCTACGTGGGTCTACCTGCGTCTACGCTGTAGACGCACGTAGACCCACTTCACTCAACTTCACGATGCAGCCATCTTTCTGTTATACCTTACATATGTCTATGTCTGCCTATGTGCGTCTACGTCGGTCTAGGTGAGTGGACAGATGTAGACCAATGTAGATATAGGTAGACTAATGGTGTAGACACACGTAGACACAGTGGTCCGTCTACCCTTCGTCTACGGGGGTAGACAGACCCTCTGTCTACATGGGGTGGGAACACAGTGATTACTGATGACGGTGAGAGACCGGCCCATTTCCCGGTTGCATCGCACACAACCTTCATTGAAGCTCGTACTGCTTGACTTCGTCGGATTCTTAGGTACACACATCGAACTGACCAATTCTGACCTTGCGTTGACCTCGCCGTTACCGCGGCATATTTAAATTTCCCTCCGGCCGCAATCCTAATAACCGTAGGTTTAAGGTTGTTACCGTGGACTCGGGATGTTCTTGTCTTGTCCCAAAAGGTATGAAACACGGCTAAACGGCTATGTCTTGAGATTTCCATCCTCTGCGGGCACCTCAGGGTATAAATTGGCAGCCCCAAGCTTAAGCAGCCTTTCCGATGCGAGCGGGTACTACTTCTCCCCCCCTCATCTCACAGCTCCCATACCAGCAAGCGTCTGGCTATTACAGCCAATGTCGGAACCGAAGGCGCGAACAAAAAATTATTGTTTTGAGACGTTTTCGGAGAATTACAAATATCTCGACCAGTTCTCCACCGATTGGGATGAAATGTATCTGGATATGTTGGGCTAATCCGTGCGGAATTAGTGACATAGAGGACTCTGTAAAAATATTATGTATTAGGTAATTTGTAGTTTGGGGCCGTTTTTGAGCCGAATACATTCTAGCATTCCCAGAACATGTCCCAGTGACCTAATATTTTGGAAGGGACAATATCTATACCTTAGGAAAAATGTGACAGAGCCAGAATTTCATGAAATGGCTGGATAAATGTGATCCTTTCAATATCTCTGTATTCAAATAGCTAGCATTTTGAAAAGCATGACCTGTGCAATAGAATAATAGAGGTGCGTTCAAGTGGTGGGCATTTTGAAAAGCATGACATGATGCAATCGAGCTGCCTTCAAATTGCTGGCATTTTGAAAAGCATGACCTAGTGCAATGGAGGTGTATTCAAATAGCTAGCATTTTGAAAAGCATGACCTGACGCAATCAAGGTGCATTCAAATGGCAGGCATTTTGAAAAGCATGACCTGACGCAATCCAGGTGCATTCAAATGGCGGGCATTTTGAAAAGCATGACCTGACGCAATAGAGGTGCGTTCAAATGGCCGGCATTTTGAAAAGTATGACCTGACACAATCAAGGTGCATTAAAATGGCAGGCATTTTGAAAAGCATGACCTGACACAATCAAGGTGCATTAAAATGGCAGGCATTTTGAAAAGCATGACCTGGTGCAATGGAGGTGCATTCAAATGGCTGGAATTTTGAAAAGCATGACCTGGTGCAATAGAGATGCATTCAATTTCAAATGGCTGCCATTTTGAAAAGCATGACCTGACGCAATAGAGCTGCATTCAAATGGCGGGCATTTTGAAAAGCATGACCTGACGCAATAGAGGTGCATCCAAAGGGCTGGCATTTTGAAAAGCATGACCTGGTGCAATAGAGGTGCGTTCAAATGGCTGGCATTTTGAAAAAACGGCGCAATGACAGTGTCCGGGCCCCACTTAGAAGGTTGAGATTTGGGCACAAGTTCAGAATGAGCAGTTAGTGGGCTCTGCCGCAAAGCGCGCTGAAATGTTATTATTTAGGTTCGTATTTGCCATCATTTGGCCTGTTTCCCATTTCCCCCATTTCTCCACAATTTTTGACATTGTTTGGTCTCGTGTCTAGATTTTCCTCCTCGCTCACGAGGACACGAATGAGTACGGATTTTTTGCGCTCCACGGAAGCTTTAGGGTTAAGTCTATCCCCCACCAAATCCTGGGAATATTTTACCCCCGGCGAGCTGCATAAAAGCTTCGTATTTGTCCTGCACACGCCATCCCATATGCATGTCTTCGATCCGTATCAAACACTCTTCATTTCTTATACAGATTTTGACTGCGTCCCGCTGGCGTAAAAATTTCGGTTCAAACTGTCTCCTCGGATCTATTCTCAGGGGCTCCCGGCCTTTCCAGGAGAGCAGAGAGCTCTCTGTTCCAAATCCATATAGATGCACAGTTGCAGCGGGATCAAATGAATTACCTTTTTTGGTAGATACCATCAATGTCCGCTTCTTTTCACTACGAACAGGTCCTGGCGAGCACTAAAGCTAACAGGAGGATATTAGATGACTGAGTAGTACATCATGATGCTCTCAGAGATCTGCTAGTCTTGATTATTCCCAGAGTACGTGGTTACTTTCTACCGATCAGTCTGTGGACAAATTCACTCAATGAGGGAATTTAACAGATTATGTCCAAAAGCTTGGCCACATCTTCAATGTATGTACCTGTAGCATAGCTCCACTGCTTTCATCTGGTATTATGGAAGCGCATTGGACGCAGCATCACCATATGGACACATCAATATCGGGCGCCTTCTGCTCAAGAACGGTGCTGTGGCCGACCTACAAAGTGCTGAATCCGGGGCGTTGGCATTTGCGTCCGAGAGGGCCTACATTGAAATGGTGCGCCTCCTGCTCGAGCACGGCGCTCATGTCAACCACGGAAATGACGGCAAAAATGCGTTGGTGGAAGCATCCCAGAAGGGTCACATCGACACTGTGCGCCCATTACTCAAGCACGGTGCCAATGTCAACCCACCAGGTGACAGGAATGTGGCGTCGTGGCGAAGTGATATCGATCTGGTGCGCCTCCTGCTCGAAAACGAGGCGGATGTCAACCTGCGAGATAAATACTATGGCACTCCGCTAGAGATCGCATTGGAGGGAGGCAATTTCAACATCGTGCGCCTCTTGCTCGACAGCGGCGCCGACGTGACCCCCATGGAGTTCTCGCGCATTGAGACTCGCGGGGAAGAAGGGCCACACAGAGATCGTAACCCTTTTAGAGGAGAGGGGCGCAGTGTTGGACGAGGAAGCGGACCTGAGTTCCGAGGACGACCTGAGTTCCGATGAAATCGATTAGGCAGACTCTGAATTTACTCATACGGCATCTGGATGTTGGGTGGATAATACGGGCGGCGACTTTGTTGAATCGATATTGAGTACTATTCTCACCGATTTGAATCAATTCTTTTCTCCAGGATCCGCAGAAGGATTAAAACATGTTTCCGAAGGACAAGCAACCGTGACAAGAAAACTGTGGTTGTCCTGAATTATGCACCTATATGATATCCGAGTCAGCGATGCATTCAATCGCACTGCTCAACAAGAACATCAGTAATATAATACAAGCGGTGGCCGGCGCGAAGCGCCGACCCCCACTTTATAAATAAGCCATGCCTGTCAGCTGACCACAGACGTGTGAGAGATGTTTACAAATGGAGATACGGCTTCAGACAGACAGAGAGTATTAATTTTATAAAGAGGGTGAAGCTGGGGGCAGAGCACAGATACATTCAGTCAAAGAGGGAAGAAGGAGAGTAGGCGATTCCAGAGAGGAAGCACAGGTGAGGCAACAATACATCGAACTTGACGGGATGCGTGACTGCATTGAAGTGGAAAAGTAAACCCGACGCTCAGTGCCGACCTCACATATTACTCACAGATGAATCCGTAAACGAGCACGAGGTTGGTCAGAGCGCTTGCCGGAGGAAGGTGACGAGGCATATAAGTATATGGAGCAGACCATCAGGGCTCAATGACCAGAAGGATCACCGAGAACGTATGATTCAGTGATGTGGTTGTCGGGCGCAGGAGGGATGGGTTATTCATGAGTGTCAAGTGTCGGCTCATGACCCCACTGTCCCGTAGCCGCCAATGTGGGGTGCGAGTTGGCGTGAGGCGGTGCTCGCCGTTGAAGGCGTGCCGCCGCCGCGCGGCCGCGGGTGCGCGCTGCCAGGAGCCGAAAGTTCAAAGCAAGTATTACATTGAATTGGCGGGGAAGGTGAATGGGAGGAGTTCGAAGAGTGACAGTCGCGGTAGGGAAGGAAGAGCCGATTCCGCGGCCTACTGATGTTATCAAATCGCGCCGTCCTGTGCCGAGTCGGACCTGTGGCAAGCCATTAAGCGGACGACGCTTCAAAGTTCAAAGTTCACGGTAAATTACTTGACTAGCGATCGGTTGCTTTGCCCGAGAGCCGATGCACTTCCACAGCTGCCAGGTTTCAGACTGCACAGCTGGGAATTTATGTTTGAGATACTAGGAGCTGCTGAGGTGCACACGCCGGTACCGAGTAGAAGAGGTACGAGAACCCTTCTTATTTTTTTTTCATGCGCTTGCCTCCCCACATACAGCGTGTGCGTAGCCCACGCCGTCCAGCCTGCTTGCGAATATCGCCTGTGGCTCCTGCCCAGTGCGCGGTCATGCTGTACGGATTACCGGCCCTCAATGCTAATCAGTCGCGAATCATGGAACACATCTAGAATTCAAGCACTGCTCCCGTAGTGAGTCATTTCCGCCCCATTTCGATCCATGTATTTGACAACGTTACATCCCGGTTCTACATTGGTTTTGTAGAAACGACGTAGAAACTCCTCCGGAGGTGTCGCTTCCGGAAAAAGATCCGGATGCGAAAAAACACGAAATTATAGGCTCATTTTTGAAGTGGTCAGTCCCGACTTTTTTGGTGGAAGCCTTATACTGTAGCAATCTGTATGACTGAAACGGCTTACAAATATGCCTTTTATGGTAATTTTATTGCCATCACTTACCATAAAAGGCAAATTTGTAAACAAAAAAGGGCCACCGTTACGTTACGTTGCAGTCATACAGATTGCTACAGTAAGCGTCATTTATCCTCGTAAACATAATTCTCGCAAAATTTCCGTACCAGTTTATGTTTCTCGTGTCTGGTGTATGTATAGTTCGACCAGACATAACAAAATTTGAAAATACTGCGGAAGTCTGGAAGATCAAGAAAAATTTGTGTGACTTGCAGTGAGACTAACTCAATGGAATTACCAACCAGGCAAGTGAGTGCCCAGTTCTGCTATCTCATCTTGAGATTACAGGCGCAATTCGGATCCAGCTCGGATCAATGTCCAATCCCCCAGAAAGGGCTCCGAATACCTATGTGTATGGCCGACTCACCTCGCCCAGATACCAACATTGGCTGGTCCAAAAATGCATGAAGAACTCAAGCACACGTTGACAGTGATTGCCAGCCGTTGCACTGCCCTCTTGCCGCAATTCACTCCGGTACGTTCAATCGAGAATGTACTCGCAGAAGCGATAACTGAGACTCGTCTAGTTATACGCTGGATCACCTAGTGCTCACGAGATATCTCGAGCCGCTGCTCCTCTACGAGTCTCTACGTGTCACTAGGTTCGAAGATTCTTTTTTCATTCAAATCTAAGATCGGTCGAGGCCGTTTCTTGCTAAACTCCAGGCTACATAACTGCCAGGAGAAACCTAGCACCTCTCCATTTGAACTTTTTGAGTTCAAGGGTGACATGGTGTGAACATTCGGTCGTAACGTTACAGTACTCTGTGGACACAGTTTAGCTAGTTCTGCACAATTGTGGGTCAAAAAGGGCCCAGATAGACCCAATGACTCAAAGGAAGATCTTAGTTGAAGAAATTACCTCTCTGGCCAGCAAGCCTTGTGACACATTGTGAGCAGGAAAAGCTCAATTAATTTGTCTAGCTGGCGAGAATCCAGATACTGTAGTATTTCGTTCAATTTGTAAGTCACGCGTCGAAAACCCTTGCAATAATTTTTTCTCGATTTTAGCGGAATTTGGAGATTGGTCGGAAAAATTGGAAGGTCACGTGCATTACGAATTGAACGAAATACTACAGTATTACTGTACTATTTCGACCGAGTGTTCGGCCCATGTTACATGTTACCTCAAGTGTTCACTTTCCCAACTGTTCAGATCGCGTCTCGGGCTGTTACGGTCGGCTAAAGTGTTCATTTCTTTCAATCGCCGAAAAACAACCTCCAAGGAGTGCAAGAAGGTGATGGTGACGACCAAAAAATTCGCTTCAACCCCGGAACAGTACGGCTATTTTTTAAAAGATTTCGCTCGTTTTCTAGTCGCTTATTCGCAGAACGTTCAATCCGCTGAGGTGTAGATTCCCTGTGGAATCTCGGGTAGAATCGCCGCCAATCAATGTTTCCGCCGGCGAAGCAAGGTTCTGCAGGGTTCTACCTGGTCGTTTTCGTCTCCCTACAGGCACTCGGCAGTGCCCGAATTATAGGGATTACTTGAGTCCAGCCATTAGTATTTGAACAGTCCCAGCTGCATTATATCACAACACTTGTTTCACTGACGGAACTTGAAGTGCCAAGTTATCCCATAATTTTACTTTATTCCAGTTTAAGCACAATTTTGCCTAAGGAGAGCATTTTCAACTACCAGACAATTTTGCGCGCACCATAACCATATTTTTATTTCACTGAACCTGAACAAGTAACATAAGAAGTTGCCTGGATCTATTCAAGCTGGAGGCTTTCAAAACAATTCGTGCTTTTGGAGACATAAATTTCAAAGCCTTAGCTATCACTGAATGGGACGCGTAGGACCATACCTACCCACCTACACCAGCCGAACTCTGCTGCAAGTCAGACTGTCGACCCGAAATCTTCCATCATTCTACGGCTGCCATCAATTTTCTCTCGTGCCAATTCTACCCGAGTTCTACGCGGACTCTCTGTTGGAATTTGATCCCAACGGATGGAATGTTCTCCTTATTCCGCTCAGTGTTAATTGTACCAATTTTGCTGTAGGCGAGAATGGTGGCCTAGTTTGCGCAGGGGGATGCCAAGAAATCCGATTCCAAAGGCGAAGCTCCACCGTCCGCACCTCTTGGTCGTGGCCAGCGGAAAAAAATCGGGACCTTGTGCTACTAGGGCCCCTTTGGGAGGAGCACCGGTAGGCATTTTCAGTAGCATTTTTTTTTGAGAAATTTGCATATACTAGAGTTGTTTTGGGACCATTTGGGGCTTCAAAAAAACTTAGTGTTCATTTGCCTGGTGCTACCGTTACAGGGAGCTAAAGTGTTCACTTCAGAGGGCTGTGTTACACGTTACATGAACACTCGGTCGAAATAGTACAGTATATTATGTAGTGACATATGCACCAGCCAAATATAATCGAAAAAATCGACTTGTGGCAGCGGTACGGGCCAGGAAAGGCCAGGAAACCGGTCTCAAACTGGTTTGGCAGAGAACAACCAAGTACAAAGGGCATACTGATTTGACAGCGCGTGCCGGTTCCCACAGTCCACGTGTCATTGGCGACGTGTCGTTACTGAGGCGTCCAACCCTCAGTGTTATTCCTTGGTTATTCCTTTCACCATTGACGAGGTCGATCACTCTTTCACCCCTCCCCCCCCGTGATGGTCGATATCTCGGAATCTCTCGGTGGAGAGTATAGACTTGGTAAAAAGATTGGCTCAGGAACTTTTGGTGCGTTATGTATTACATACCATATCAGCAACTTACCCAATATCCCATTCAGGCGATGTCTACTTTGGTATAAGTAACGTCTCCGGTGAAGAAGTTGCCATCAAGCTCGAGTCGGTAGCGGCCAAATACCCCCACCTCAAGCATGAATCAAAAGTTTACAAGGCCCTTAGTGGTGGTCTCAGGCTGGGTGTGCCCTCATTACGTTGGTTTGGTACCAGTGGAGATCACCATGCGATGGTCATTGATCTCCTGGGTCCATCCCTAGAAGATCTCTTCAAGTTATGCGACCGTAAATTCAGCCTCAAGACTGTTTTACTCTTAGCGGACCAGCTTGTGAATTAGAACGCGGTTTTATGATCAACTATTGTCTAATTTGTTACAGCTTCGCAGGCTTGAATACATCCATTCGCGCGACGTCATCCACCGTGACGTCAAGCCAAATAACTTCCTGATGGGCATCGGAAACTCCGCTACCCGCTTATACGCCGTCGACTTTGGCCTCGCCAAAAGATTCCGCAATCCCCTATACACAACTGCATATCCCATTCCGCCAAAACAAGAAACTCACGGGAACTGCCCGGTACGCCTCCATCAACACCCATCTGGGCGTGGAGCCGGCGCGTCGTGACGACATCGAGTCACTGGCTTATGTGCTGATATACTTTGTCAGTATATATGTGTATTTGCAGCGTACCTATTGGTTGATCACTATCAGTTCTTTTGGTTCTTTTCCCATACGTACAATACATATACAGCCTTGTACTGTCGAGTACATCAATTCATCATCTTTACTCTTTACCCACATCGTCTGTGCCCCTGCACTTGCACCCGATAGCTCCGTGTTCCTTACGAGCTTTGGCTTTTTAGCCACCGGCCTTCTGCCACCCAGGTTATATTTCTGACAGGTTATGGGCCCCGTGCCCTTAGTGCCTGAGCTCTAGCGTCGAGAGCCGCTGTCTCAGCCTGCCTGCTGGACTTCACCATCCACTCCTTACTTCTATCGCTCATCCTGATCTATGCCACCTTCCCTATCCTCCTCGACTCTCTGCTGTTGCTATAGGTCTTGCTCTCCAGCTTGTCTGCTCTGTTGCTGCAGCATCCCACACATTCCACGCTGTCGCACAGCTGACCTGATCATCTTTGATGAACTGCAGAAACCTTCTCACACTGTTGTGCACCTGCCATTGTCCACGGACATGTGCACAGCTTCTAGGTTTTCTCCGGATCTTCATGTTCTACATGATCCATTCATCATCTTCAGCATCTCCACCATCGAGGAGGTCGTTATTTACCTTGATTGTCCTGCTACTCATCCCACCGATCTCACCGTGGCTGCTGTGCTGCTCCTTCCATGCGACTGCCCTTCATCCACTCGCATGACAATCCTCACCAGTGATTCAACACTGCTCCCAGTTATCTTCTGGGCTCACACTGCTGGTTCATCTGTCCGACCTATGACCATCAAGGTCTTGACAGAGGATAACACTTTCACCCCTCGCTCGCATGCACTGTACTCGGATACTGCGAGCTCTTGGGACGGGTGGGGAGCCCTCATCCTCATCACTTCAACTTCCCACATCCTTTCCTGTGCACGTTGCTAGGTCCAGAGCACTTGCACTCTGTGGGCTGTTGGACTCGGTGGGAGCCAACTCGATCTTTGCTCCATCTGCATATGCACCTGCTCTACATTGCTGTGCACTTGCATTCCAGCTTCTTTTTGGACACGTTGGAGCAACCTTATTCACTGGTGCTCTCCGGCACATAACGACTAGTGCTGCCGCCATACAGCATTGGATCTGGCCGTTGCCAGGTTAAAGCTTATGGGCTCCACCATGTATTGGCACATGTTATACTGGACGCACCTCAGCCGTGCTGTACGAGAGTTCAGTACGCTCCCAGCAACCAACTTTTCCCCACCTCTCTTCGGACTTTTGGGTGACGGAGACTGTAGCCCATTGTGTCTGGAGCAAGGTGTGCTCTGGTTTGGTTTCTGGTACGCTTTGGTTCTTTCGTGTCCTTTCGCATGTTTCGTTCGGTGGGAGTCCTCACACCATCCTTTTTGTGTTTTATTTTCTTCCTCCATCCATCCGTTATTTTACGGTACTTGCAAAGGTGGGAGTGTCAGTATATATGTGTATTTGCAGTGTACCTATTGGTTGATCACTATCAGTTCTTTTGGTTCTTTTCCCATACGTACAATACATATACAGCCTTGTACTGTCGAGTACATCAATTCATCATCTTTACTCTTTACCCACATCGTCTGTGCCCCTGCACTTGCACCCGATAGCTCCGTGTTCCTTACGAGCTTTGGCTTTTTAGCCACCGGCCTTCTGCCACCCAGGTTATATTTCTGACATACTTTCTGCGTGGTAGTTTGCCATGGCAAGGGCTTGATGCTGCCACGCGGGAACAGAAATACGAGTGTATCATGGCGAAGAAGATGATGACAACTACGGACATCCTCTGCCGCAATCTCCCTATGGAGTTCCGTACCATTCTTGACTATGCTCGCGGCCTTGCCTTTGAGGCAGAGCCAGACTACTCGTACTTGCGTAAGCTGTTCCGTGACTTGTTTGAGCGTGAAGGATATCAGCGTGACTACGTCTACGACTGGAGCAACGGAACAGATAGGTAGGTAGATATTACACGGATACGTAATCGGCACAAATATGGCATTTGTACGTCTCCAGTACTTCGATATTGTGAAATGGACTGTGATCGATCCAATGCACAATCTCCTCTTGGGTATTAACACTCCTCTGCTTAATTTCAATCTGAATTTGTTATCAGGATTGGCGAAAACTCAGTGGTATACACAGTGGATAAAGACTGGAACACTTCGATCTGATACCGAGGCAAATTTCCGTGAGCTCCATATCCTACATGAGTTCCTGCAAACGGTATGTCTGTTGAAGTATCGAGCATATAACTGACCAATGATTTCACCAAGTTTGAATCCCCTTCCTGGGCAGGGCACTTGCCTTTGAGAGTGGGTGAACCGGCTGGTGGTTCACTTACTGCCGACGAGTACAAATTTGCGGTTACTACACCGTGGGCAATGATGGTCCCAGTCCTGTGGGATCGGTCCCTTCCAGATGCTGATGCTGAATATGCCACCGCCCTGAAATCATATCCCAAGGTGCCTAGCTTCTCCAGCGTGCGTATTGAGCTTAATCTGCGGGGTAAAAATCTCTTCCGAGTAAGCGTCTTCGTCAGGGTGGACGTAATACTCAGCGTTCTTGTTGCTGGTGTACTCGCGTCGGGAGCGAGTAGAGTCCGTGATGATCTTCTGTAAAGAAGGACTAGCGCCAAGGATGTCAATCAGGGGCAGTGTGATCTGCGTCTGAAAGATCCGCTCGACTAAGGCTTTCTGGTCAGTGCGTTCTTGAACATCAGATGTGATATGGAACTTATCTCCAGCAGGTCTCTTAACGTCTCTCATAACTACGTCGTCGTCGGTCTTTCGGTTGTTGGACGGACGGGAGTTCTTCCAACCATCAAGTCGGTTGATCGGGTTTGTAGGCGGAGGTATGTTGACGTTCTTAGCCGGCGGCGCGGGATTACCGGATGCGGATGGTCCAGGAACTGGTTGAGTTACTGGAGGTCGATCTTGCGCAGGCGGAGCAGACTCAGGCTCCTTGCCTTTGGGTTCTGGACGCTTGGTGGGAGCGAACCTCACACCAGTATCTTTACCTGAACGCGTGACAGGATCAGCATTACTCGTCCAATGACTGAGGGAAGATACCGCAAAAATGTTGTCGTTGGCAAAAACCTGTGAAGAACCGTAAGTTAAACCAGCGACTGATGCACGTGCCATCTCGCGTTGAGAGCGTATATACGCTGCAACGCCTCCTCTGAAGCCGTTGGGGGTCCTAGGTAAGTCAGTACCGTTCATGAGGACGTATCTTTGATTGTTCGTATCGAACTTGATAAGGTTCTCGTCCAGAAGCGAACGAGTTTCGGGACAATGGCGCAGACCCAAGGGATGCGTGCCGACTTTGAAACACATGAAGCATTTCCTCTGCTCCGCTTGCTGGGAGTTGAGGCGAGCTAAGTTGAGGGATAGCTCCTCGAGACGCTGCGTAATAAGATCTAGGTTGGTTTTGTTCACGTCGTTTTGAGCTGGGGACTTAGCTTCAGTTGGTTCAGATGGTCGGGTCGCCTCGTCGAGGACGTTCGTCTCGACTCGGTCGTTCCAGGGCTCGTAAGAGATGGACTCTTCGTCGAAACGCTTGTAGAGAATCTTGATGGACTGTGCAATGGTGGGAGGATCCGCACGAGTACGCTTGTCCGAGGGAACCTCACCAGTAAACCAATCTTTTAAGCGCTTCGGAATACCAGCAATAAAATAAAATTGACTCTCCTCTTTCGTGATCTTCTGTTTCTTGAGAAGCGGCGCTGAGATACGCAAGAAATCCCTATAATAATCAGAGATATCAGCTTTATCCGTGAAAGAAGACGTAGTAGAATGGTCTTCGATGAACTTCTTGAGCTGGGCGATAGAGTAATCGGGTACGTGGTCGCGTTGGCCGTACAGCAAGGTAAGCTGAGCTGTAGCATCCTTCCAATTGAGCCCCGTCGCGTCGTCCATATCGACGTCGAATTCCTCCATGTTTCAGATGATGGCCTTGACCGATGGAGCCGAATAGGAGAGAATATAGGAGACGAGTAGATCCTTGTTGGTGATGCCGGCGTTCGTGCCATGTTGGACCAGGCTTGCCAGGAAGTCACGAAGATTGTTGCCATCGAACTTGGGAGCGTTGTTGGAGGTAGGAGCGGGCATAGGAACCCGCAGGACGTTCGGAGTAGGGGTTGTATCAGACATGATGCTATGCTAGATCGAAAGCGTAGTCAGTGTTAAAATAGGGGTAAGACAGACGACGCAGCTTTGTGAGGCAACGGTAAACCAATCCCCCTCGCGGTGGGCTCCACTGTCGAAGTAACAGATAGTCCAAGGGTGGACTGAGGTCGAGGGTAGGTCGTACTTCACAACGCTGCAGCAGTACAGTAGATAGGGATATAATAAATGGAAACGTTTACTCAGCTTTTTGAACTCCTGCCTGTACTCTAGGCGCTCGAAGACTCAATATAAGACGCCTCAGGATGTCCTAACTCGAAGGAGACCTGAGGGAGATGGGGGAAAGGAAGCAAGAAAGCCGTCCTGTTTCATGTACATTTCGATCTTAAATAGTGGATCGGGGTGGTCGTCACGCGTGCTCTCGCGTCACCAGAGCCCTGCGCAACGTTCGATCACAATATAAAATGTAACTAAGTGTCCATGAGCATAGAGAGCTCGGAATAACCATACTGACTGCTAACGCGACTCCAATGTAACACCGACCAGGACATGCGCAAAGACGGATAGAGAGACGATGTTGCCGCCTCAACATCTGTCCAGAGGATGACCAGGCCTCGGACGCGTCGATCTCCAGCGCATGCCGAGAGGGTAGAGACAGCAGAGCCACGCTTCACAGAAGCTGGCGAGGAATGGAAGGGAGGGAAAGGAAAAATAAGAGATGAGTTTTATAACGTACTAGAAAGATGAGAGAGTCCACATTATCCACCCAAACCCTCTAATCCATCGGAACGGCGCGTATGAACGTAGCGCATCGAAGCCAACGCGGTCAGGTGACTTCTTGAGCGTGGCTGGAAAGTCGAGGGTAATCGTGTATATGGCTTTGAATGCGTCTCGGGACGGTACGGATGGGTACCTGTGCGATAGGGAATAATGATAGAAATAGATAGTGAGTAGAAAAATGGGTGGCTGTTATCGCCAGAAGAGGAACTCGTGAGCAACATGCAAAATAGCACGAGCGACGTGCGAGCCGGAAGGCACTTCCACAGAGCGAGCCAACAACAGCCCAAAGCGCGAAAGACAGAGGTAAGCGCAGGAGGGAGGAAAGTCGAGGAAGAAAAACTAAAACTCTGATCGAGCTAAGATTGACATCATCACTGAACAATAAAGTACAAATGAGGATATGTGTATGTATTGTATCTCGGTAGAGACCATGTTTTCACATATCTCTCAGCCTACCCGCCAGTACCTTCGCATACTCCGTTTCCACTTGGAAATTTCACCCCAGACCTTCAAAAGGACGCGAAATGTAGTTAGTTCGGCCTCTAGATGTGAAAGAAAGAAAATACACTCACGTTTTCGCCACTGGTTCACCTGCTGCCCCCACCTGATCGCCAAAGTTCCTATCCCTGATCCACTCGGGTTAAATGGCACTTGGTACAGCTGACCGTGGATCCTTCGCTCATGGCGAACATATCGGAATGCACCGCCGGTCAACTCCAGATCGTGCCCCCATATGAAACGATAGCCTGTGACGACAGGTGCATTCCCCAGTATCCGGGGGTTTGTGATTCTTGCCGCGGCCAAATTCGTCACAGCCACGGGCGCGTTCGCATTCACGGTTCTGTCCACTAGGACAATCGCAGGGGGCAGGGGTATCACAGTCCAGTTCCAGTTACCCTGGTTCAGCATCCACTGCTCCAGGTATGCAACGCCCACTTGAATATTATCCTGCTGGAGGATAAGTCTGTCGCTCAACTGTCGCTGTGATGGATATGGGTCTAGCCAGCCTGTGACATCACGAGGTCACCTCATAATCTGGAAGTGCCGTAACGGGTCTGTAGTGTAATGGTAACACACCGGAAATGCTGAGTTCAAATCCAGCCTGATCCAGAGGTCTTGGGTTCAAACCCCCTCTTGTGTATCTTTTGCAGTCTTACCATCTTTGCCAAAGTGTCACGCGAAAGGTCACACGGAACAGGTTGCCGGTACCCCGGGTAATCCCTGAACCTGCCGCCTTGAACCGGATCAACTAGATTTGGCACGTGATCCTTAACAGTCGCCAGCAACTGGCGCATGGGGTTGACCAGGACCGACTGGCCTGGTGTAAAAAGCCCGGTAGAGCCGGTGAATATCCAGCGGGGCATGGGAATAAATTCGGAGGGGAGAACCGTCCTCCATATATAGCGGGCCCGGAAGCTTCGGGATCGAAAGCCGAGGAATGGAGCCGGCCCGAAAATGCGCCACCACAGGCCCCATATCGCTCGAAGAAGGCTCGGCTCGCATCGACTGACCCGCATGTCAGAGAAGAGGCGGCAGGCATACGTCAAGAAATCAGGAAAAAGCATGCGAGAAAATTGATGGTTGCACAAGTAACTTATGTAAACTAACTAGGCAAAGAGAAATTCTGGGGAAATCCTATGATTGATATAAGATTAATGGCATTTGTAACGCCGGAATAGACGAATTCCTTTCGACTATGGGTTGATGAGCTAATCAAATCAAACAAAAGACCCCCAATCACATTTTAGCTACATGAGCTACAGATCCTTTCAAAGAATTTCTTCATATGAGCTGCCCGGAAACCTCAAAGAACTTGAACTGTGCGACTTCAATTTCTTTCAAGAAACTCACTTGCGCCCTCAGCAACACGACGTCGTCAGAATTCCAGAGGGTTATTCAATTGAATTTCAGACGCGAAGACCCAAAGCCAACTTTGCAAAATCTTGGGGCGGGGTTGCTACTGTCTCAATACGCGTGTGCCTTCCAAAACTCGCCAAGACCTATCTGGGCCCGACTTCATGGCAATTCAAATGGGTGACATTACAATCTACAATGTCTATCTTCTGCCAGACACCAGCAACTGGTGTCTTTGCCAAGAGGTCGATTCTTCACGACCACACGACGAGTGTCTACGATGTGCTAGGTTTACTCAAGAAGCTCCCTCGCCACTTCCCCTTGATTTCCAGGACTCCGTACACTATCCCCGTCTTCCAAGCTTTTTCGTGCAGTGACGGATCCCTTGCATTCATGGATTATCTTCCCAAGTACGAGCTATCGTCCCTGAATTCTACTGCTACTCCAATCACGGTGAGTAGTCGCCGCAATTTCTTGATGGAATCACGAATAGAAACCAGGGT
>JARKIC010002358.1:0-65381 GCA_029378375.1 Mycena olivaceomarginata | reverse complement strand
TTGGTGCTGGAGAAGACGTGCGCCGGTGGCACGGCGGGGGGCACGGATGTGGATGCGTCTGGGGTGGCGGCCGCGTTGGCGATGTCGGTCAGTGGCCCCTTCGGCTTCGGCGGGCGCCCTCTACCTCTCTTGACAACGCTGTCCGCTGCCACGGCAACCTTCTTGGCTGACGCCGCCGCGGCTTTCTTTGCAGCTGGCTGTTTTGCGGGTGCTGCCGTTCGCGCGGCCTTTTTCGGGGCGGGTGCTTTCGCTAGGGCGGACTTCTTCTTGGCTGGAGGTTTCACGGGAGGACGCGAGGCTGGAATAACAGGATTCATGGGAGGGGGTGTAGTGAGCGGGGCGCGGGGAGGAGGCGTAGTGAGCGGGGCAGGGGGAGGGGAAGGTGTAGCGAGCGGGGTAGCGAGCGGGGCACGGGGAAAGGTGTAGCGAGCGGGGCACGGGGATGTAGCGAGCGGGGCACGGGGAGGTGTGGTGAGCGGGGAGTGGGGCGGGGGCAGTGGCACAGGATAGGGGATTACAGCGTCTGCAGTGAGGCCTTGTAGTCGTGGATCGATCGCCATGATGGCGCCGGGCTTGGGTGCTCCCCCTCGCTCGGCCGCAGCGATTGCAGCGGCCTCAGCTGGCGTCAGCGGAGCGGTCATTCCCGCTGGCCACAGCGTGGCAGGTCTGTCGCTGGCGGGGTGCTCGTCGTCATCGTCGGCATCGTCGTCGTCTTGGCTACGGCAGAGTCAATCGACGACACACACAACCCATCTAGACCGATACTCACCTGTTCGTCGCATAGTCCTCCTGAGCAAAGTCCTCAGCCAAGGCGTCCTCCTGAGTGAATGCGTCCTCCTGAGTGAAGGCGTCCTCCTGAGTGAAGTCGTCTTCCTCCTCGACCGGCGGTACACTGAGCAGACCCTCAGGCTGCGGGTAAAGCTAAGCTAGCTAGTGTGGGACTCACCTTTCATTTGGACCCTAAGTCTCCGTCTCGTCTGGCTCTCAACCGGCGGCAGCAATGGTCCTTTGTTGACAGGGGGAGTGGCGGTCTTCTTGGATTTGGTTTTCGACGACTTCTTGGCCTTAGGCTTCTCCGGTTCAGGGACAGGTAAGGGTATCACAATCCGCTCGACTGGCCGCGGGTCTGAACCGACGTCTGCTGTTGGAAGAGACAAAGTCGAAGTGTCCTGCCCGCCTGAGAAAATTACCATCAGCGCCTGCTTTCCGGAAAGAAATACACTCACTGAAGCATAGTCGCAAAAACGCCTGGAATGCTTGCGTGACGTTCTGGTCGAAATCCACGCACGATTTCTCGAAGTCGTTCCCGCCTGGTGTTTCCCCCAAAGCAAACGGTAAAGTGGGAGATCAGCACGTGCTTCATATCAACAAACTTCCCAAACCACGCGTTCCGACGTTCAGAAAAACCGCGGCAAGGAAAAGATCATTCAACGCGTGGCTCAATTTTAACGGTAATAAACGGCAAAATAACTCACATCTTGAGGGTCAAATTCCCGCCCATCCGCGGGTTGGGGCCACCGAATATCGACATACCCACCCAGCCGGTCGCGCATAAGTGGCCTTGTGGATATCGCAGTACACCCCGTCCAGCGCGTCGATTCCTCTGAATACACAGGTCAAATCCAATCGACAACACAACATGAAGGTGAACTTACTGCTGCTGCCGTTCCAACGGTGTCTTCCCCTCCAGACTCCGCGTCTCTGCCTGCAGCGCCTCTTCGGCCATCTGCCGCTTCTCTCCTCCTCACCTCCGCCTCGACCGTCTTGCGCTCCTCCGCCGACGCTTCCCCCCAAAGCTTCGCAACGATTTGAGAACGCAGCCGCATGCGCTTCGCCTTCTTGCGTTTGCCACGCACCGCCTCAGTACTGGCAGACTCGCCGATGTCGTTATCCTCGTCGTGTCGTTGTCAGTGTTCAAGAGATCGTAGCCCGCCATCTCAAGGGCTTCTTGATTAAATCACTATTGCGCTTCTGGAAAATTTCGACAGGCTGGTGGGCGCGCACACGCTTGGGGATGCTTTGCTGGAAGATTTGCTGCACCTTGGCGTTGGTCGCGGCGCTGGAGGCGGCGTTTCCGGCAGCCTTGCCATTTTCTTTCTCTGGTTGCGGAACCAGTTCTCGAGTTTCTGTCCAAGCCACAAAGCCACAATCAGTAATATTCGACGCCCGCCGAGAATTTGATTTGAGCGACTCACAGATCTCGGGGTTTTGATGGCGGCACCCAACAACGCTAGCTCAACCTCAGTCAGAGGCGTTGCCTCCTGGTCGGTTGGCAGCCTCAGGGCCGAGCTTCTCGTGTTCTGGAAACTCAGCGAAACCACGCCTCTATCATCGGGGGCCAGAAGAGATGGAGTTTGCCTCGGCTGTCGTTGGATGAAGCTCGCCATCCAGCTCTCCAGCCAGGTTCTCTGCTGGGGAGGTCGTCCAAGGAGGAGGGGCCATGGGTGCGCAGAAGCTTGACTGGCGGATGATTTACTGTGGCAGTGAAAGATAGAAAATCGACATATCGCCATCGGCGCGTGTGGCTCGCTTGAATTACAACCCCCCTTCCCTCCTCAGCGCGCCCCCTTTCGATCCACAATAATTTGCGAATTAACTACCGACATCTCAAGTAACCAGATTGGGCTTTCGATCAGCCGTTTCGCATGTCTGGTCGGCGCTATTCCATCCAAGACACTGATTTTCTCTCGGGGCCTCATCCGGTCTTATCCATTTCGTTGACGGTTGCGGAACCAGTTCTTGAGTTTCTGTCCAAATATTCGACGCCCACCGAGAATTTGATTTCAGCGACTCACAGATCTCTGGGTTTCGATTGGCGGCACCCAACAACGCTAGCTCAACCTCAGTCAGAGGTGTTGCAATCCTGGTCGGTTGGCAGCCTCAGGCCGAGCTGCTCGTGTTCGGGAAACTCGGCGAACCACGCCTCCATCATTGGGGGCCAGAAGAGATGGAGTTGACCTTCGGCATTGTCGTTGGATGAAGTACGCCATCCACCTCTCCAGCCAGGTTCTCTGCTGGGGAGTTGTCCAAGGACGAGGGGCCATGGGTGCGCACAAGTTTTTGGCGGCGACGCATACTTACATATGGCCCAATCAGTGCGTGGCTCGCTTGACCCCCTCCCCCCCTCAGCGCGTCCCCTTCGATCCACAATAAATTGTGAATTAAACTACCGACATCTCAAGTAACCAGATTGGGCTATTGATCAGCTGTTTCGCATGTCTGGTCGGCGCTATCACACACATGGTGTTTCTCTCGGGCCTTATCCGGGCCTGAGCCCCTTTCCGGTTCTTCGCTGATCGTTGCAGTCTCTTTCTATTTACCCCCCACCACCCCAATGGTCGACGACGTCCCCTCTCAAATGCCAGCGCCGCCAACTCCAATGAGGAGTTGGCGGCGCTGGTCAGCCAAGTGGCCGTGTTGTCCAAGTTGGCCGTCGACTTGAGTGAGCGATGCATCGATGTTGACGGTGGGTTTTTTTTTGGCTTTCCCCTCTATTTGACTCACCTCGTCGTAGATAAGGCTTTGTCGAAGCTTGCCTTGGACGTGACTCGCCACTGCATCGACATCAACGGTGAGCGCCGCCCATCGTACATTATTTATTCGTCAAGAAGCTGACACATGCATATCTAGAAAAAGATCCCGCATGTGGTCCGCGTCCAGGTGGACGCTGCTGTTGCATTGTATCACAGTAAGTGCTGCAATGTAACTTTTTTCCCATCTTAATTTCGTCTCAGATGCCCCCGCCTTTTTGAAAACATCGCCCCGACCCCCGATGAAAATGGATGATGAGTATCCGCCAGGCCGTGGGGACAATCAAGCGTGGTACGTCATCTGCGTTGGACGCCAGCCGGGTTTCTATGTCACATCGTAAGCATCCTGCGATGTTTGTTATTTAGTTATTGACTTTCCTCTCCCTCCAGGAGGAAGCGGAAGACGAAGTCACCGGTTGTCCCGCGCGCGATACCGCCGCCGGGGTGCCGGGGCGTATCGGCGCTGGCATACTATCGTTCAGTGTACGACCAGGGCAAGGTCAGGCGTCTCAACGAGGAGCCCGAGCCGCTGACAAGTTGTCGCAGCTCCTCTAGATGTTCGTTTACTTGCTCCTCCTCTCTTACTCCTTCAGTCTCAACCTTCATCCCAGGCACAATTCAGCTGGCGGGGCGTACAAATTTTTTCGGTCCTTCGTTACCCGCGCGCAATCAATGATGTCTACCATGTCTTTCTACGCAATTGAGGGTCCTCCGAACTCGGTGAATCGCTCTAACTATAGATCACGAAAGTATAAATTAAAACCCATCACAGTTGCGGATCCACAACATCACATTGCAATGAAACTCGGCTACTGCTCGCTTGATTGACCCATTTGCGACAAACGTCACCGTCGCAAAGCTTCCTCTGCAAATATCCTGCCGCACTGGCGCATCCCAGGCCTTGTCGAAAGTTGTGAGTTGATGTTTCCACTCAACGAATGCTTTCCAGCGGGCGGTGCTGAGAAAGGGTCCCCGACCTCGGGGTCGCTGGCTCCTCTTCCTCGTGATATTTTGACGGCCGCCGAAGTTTGAACGCCTTGATCTGCACAACTTGGATCGGGGTCAGCGGGCCGACCGTCCCCAACTCCCTTCGCATCTTCTTCTGCAACGATGTCTCCCGGCGTAACGTACCCCGGTAACGGGGTGTGTCTGCGGGTGATCCAACGCGGTTGTTCATTTGGGGGCTGGACCGGTTCCCTCGTGAACGGCAGCCACAGAAGAGAAGTGTGAGACGGGGAGGAATACCTGTGATTTTCAGATAGGTGTATTTCTAAATCCTTAGCGCGCACACACCTCATCTGTATATCGCCATCCGTAGGATAAGACTCAGGATAAGTGCCGCCGACCTTAAGGCCCGTAGTTGTGTCCAGGAGCTGCGCAGGGCGTCGCATCTTCACTGAATCGAGGCCTCAAGTAAGTATGGAGACTGCCGAGAAATACAGATACGTACGCGTATTTTAGTTCAGCGAGTACGCCAAGAGCAAAGCGTTCGGCTGATGTAATGAAGCGTTTGATTTTGATTCAGACTCGTCGGCGGGATTGGGTGATCCAGTTTCGTGGGCGGAATTTGGAGGGGGAGTTGGAGGGCGAGTAGTTGGTACCTTTGGCTTTCTAGGCTTCGACAACCTTGGGAGGATCCCAGCGACGCCGGCGCGCCTTGACTGCCGCGCTAGTTTAAGTCAGGTATCTACGATTCCCCTGATCTCAAACAACTATACCGTCTTTCAGCCATCAGCACCCTTGCTTCTCACGTCTCTCTGGTCGTCTAGAGATAGATGAGGGTTAGTTATATGCCACGAATGGCCGAGTTGGAAGTCACTCGCTGCCGGTATTCAGCTGCACGTTGATGCCGCTTTTCAGCTTGCTCGCTGCGGGTCGTTTGGGGTGGAGACATGGCGAATTATGTGCGGTGGAGCTCCCGAGAGACAGCGTATACAGTCGGCGAGCACAGTCTGACTTGGGCAGATGGTCGAAGTCGAAATCAAGCTGCAGATCATAGCCTGGCATTGATGGCATCACATGACCATTGTCGTGTTCAACTCGCTTTTTCCTGCCTCCCATGTTTTCCTCTTCACACCGCAGCAAGAGCGGCAGCGCAAATAATGTTTGGCTCGGTGGTTGACACCACTCTGGCAAAAAATTGAGAGGCTGCGACTTGGGCTGGGGGGTTGTTCTGGATAGTTTTGTAGGTGAGCGCCTGCCAAGTGTCGTTCAAAACCGGTTTTTGTCCCCCTGCGATGCAGCTTGACTAAAACCCCATACCGACACCGCTGAGAGATTTGGCTTGACTTCCTGCACTCTCCTACTCAAAATTTTTGGGGGTGGAACCCGACCGGTGCTTATTCCGGGGGTGATGTTCCCGTTAGCCCCACCAAATCCCCCAAAATGTTTGAGCTCACCTAGCACGACTGTCGAGCCCCCAAGGCCTGCAATTCGAGAAATAAGCTTCTGTGATGTCCTCAAACAAATCTGGGCCAAATGAGCCGCTCAAAAAAAAAATTTGGTGTTGGGCAAGTTTTGCCTTGGACATACGCCTACACCGTAAAGGAATCTAGGTGACTCTCCAGTCCATCTTGAACGTCGCTTTATTTTCAGCAACAGTACTTCAACAGGGGACGGTTTATGATTTTTATAGGCCCTATAAGCCTAATAACAACTCCCAACCCCTTGTACACGCCCCTCCGCCGTCTCCCATCGCATGCTTTCAAGGTTCAGCAATTAAGCGCCGGCGGGCCGCTTAAACAAACGGTGAGCCTGAAAGGATATCGTTAGCTCGTCGCGCTCAGAACGATTAGGTATCACTATTCAAGGATATCTACTCCCTCAGAATTCCCATCTAACGCGTCTTTATCTTACTGAATGAAAAACATTGTGTTAGCGCCCCCTGCTTCTTTCGCCACGTGACCGTGAACAAGTGCAGGCGCCACTTCTCAATCTTCCACAACGTCTTCCACAATGTTTCCTTTGGTTCGCAGACTGCTGTTGCAGGTAGGCCCCAAAAACGTGCCGGACAGGACCCTCTAACCCAAATACCGGATCGCTCCAAGCTGTTCTCTCCAAGTCTCTTCAAACACGACGGCTCATGCGCCGCAAATTCTTGTCTCTCCCTGATGTCGTCCCTCACGAAGGCCAACACCTCACACCTCTGGAGTCTTATAGCTCTGGATTCTAGCTCTGGATTCTTGTACCAACTGACTCATTGTTCACCCCATAGTTCGCTCTGCATCAATCCGCGTTTCGATTTGATTCTCATCACCCAGCCCATATGGTGCTTCTCTTTTGGCAGAAAATCTTCCTCTCAACCCCCTCTCATACCGAAATGTCGACGGAAACATCTAGCCGTGCTCCAACATTGACGGCCAGCGAAGACAAGGCTCTCAAAGCAGGTACGAATATTCACGCTGCTAATCTACGAGACTGAACTAAAATAAATTCCCAGAGGCCTTTACGCTGCGCAGACGACGATGCGCGGCCGGTTCCAGTGGAACTGCATATGTGGCTCGAGCGCTACGGTGCGCCGCCCTCGACCCTCGACCAGCGCACAAACTTGATCACGCCAAGGCTCACTGCACTCTATGCCCGTATCGCTGCCAGGCGAGCCCGTGTCGACAATCTCATGAATCTCCGCGCCCAAGCCATCAAGGCCAGCGCACACAAGTGGCCGAGGCCGCGCTGTCACCCGCACCACCCGGACAACTTGGAACGGGAGCAGAATAAGCGACGGGAGGAGGAAGCGCTGAAGAAAGTCCAGCAGGAGCAGGCGCGCGCTGCAGCGAAGGCGCGCGTCGACCATCTCGACGATCTACGCGCCAAAGCTATCAAGGCTAGCGCACACAAGTGGCCGAGGGTCCCGCTGCCAGCCCGACCACCCGGACAACTTAGAGCGAGGGGTTAGCAAAAAATAGTCCACATATGGTCAATATTATTCCTTGAGGCGACTTGAGGTGTGAGCAAAAAAAAAAATAAGAATTTCGAACAAATTTCGAGTTTGATTTGAGACGGTTAAGGTCAGATCAGTTGATCAACGTCGACGTATGGCTGCACTGCCACAGATGCACTCTTAACTACAATCCCGATGGGCGTGTTTCCGTTTCCCTTTCGAGCCCATGGCCCCGCCCCTGCCTCTCTCCGATGACGCCTCTGATTCTCTAGAGCCTGCTCCCCTTCCCAAATCTGAGGCGGCTCCCGCTTTCAAATCGCCAATCCCTTTTGAGACGTTTCTTCGCGTGTTTGCTTACTGCCGGCTTCGTGAACGAGCCGTTATCACTCGGCTCTGCAAACAGCTGTTCCCCTTTTTCCGCCATGTCTTGTACCATGATGTTATGGTGCGAGGAAACCGCCGCAAGCAAGCTCATGCACTCCCTGGCGAACAACCCAAGCCTGCCCCCGCTAGTGCGTTTCATATCAATTATCATTTTCCTTCGTCTAAATTTTAATTTGTCGCATTTCAAAGGTCTTTTCGCTCATTTTCGCCGACGATGCGACTTCCGTGGAGTTTTCCGAGTGGACAATAGTCCTTCCCGCACTGGTGAACCTCTGGCGCCTGGGAATCACCTCTCGCATCCTTTTACCGCGAGACCATCATGCGCTCCCTTCCGTTTCGCCTTACCTGCTTCCAGGCCACGTGTGCGGTCGGTGGCAACTGGAAAGACTTCATTGCTTCCCAACCCGGGCTCTACGAACTCTACTTGGACGGCGACTTCTGCGGCGTTGTGCCAGATTCGACGGTGCTGCCTAACCTCCAAAGTCTCAAAGCACGGCCAACAGACATCGCGAGATTTGTTGAAACCCACGCTCTCTGCGATGCGTGGTTTTTCACCGGGGCTCCTCTCGGAACAAAAACCCTGTCGGCCGTTGAGCTCACCCACTTCGACAATGCTCAGTACTGTTTAACCACGCTCAGAATTTCGGCCCCTGATTTTTTGTTGTTGTCTGTGGCGGCGCCGGAGTTCGTAGAGCTGCTACGCCACCTTGTTCTCGACGAGGATCTGACCTGGTCAGATTTTACTCTCGACTCAGGTGCGGATTGCGTAGTGCGTGGTATCCTTCACAGTTGTCAATCTTTAATTCTGATTAATTCCTTTCAGGCAGGCAGTACATTCGGCCGAGTGGCTACCGCACTCGATGGCCAGTTCATCCATCTCAAGAGTGTTCTTCTGGTATGCGCGCGCTCCACACAAGGTCGCGGTCAGCGTCGGCCGTTATTGGTCTCAGACGCCGAATGTTTTTCGAAGGTTTTCGCGTCGCACTCGAAGTCGCCCAGCGTGCGCGCTTTTTGTTTCTACGCTCGGGATGGGGTAGTATACTGGAATGGTTGGGGTCAACCCGAGGAGGAGAAGTCGTACTCGACTCGTTGGCGGCTCCTGGACCCAGAGTACTCGCCCCTCTTTTGATTATTCTGCACCTCAATTTTACCTTTAATTTGTTATCTCACTTATTCCTTAGTTTCGTATCCAACCCCTGATCTGCGCCGCCTCCGCCGCAACGGGACGCGACGCGCGTGTTTTGTTTTACCCGGGGAACGCGTGTGGCCAGTTGATTTGTAGATTTCGTCGTCATGTTTGACCCAATTGGCTTCAATGAACTCATGATCCTTCCGGGAAGGCAGGCGACGAATGGTTTATTCGATGGGGATGTAATTGGGTTCTTAACTGCTTATCCGGGATAGGTCGGCCCTCAGTCGTTGAATGAACTCCTCTAACAAAAAAAGGCGCTCCCGTAGGTCGCTGACTTGGTTTCATGGTTGCACGCTCTAACAATTTCAGTCCTTCCCCGCGCGCGGCCGCCTCCTCCTCCTCCTGAGCGTCGGGCTCGGGTGCGGGCTCGGGCCAAATCTCAATTAGTTCCTACCCGTTCAGCCGCACCACAAGACCCGGAAGCAGACGCACGATGGGAGTTTGTTCGTGGCGTCACTTTTCCGCGCCTCGGATGCGGACGAGGATCAGGACGATCGGTATGTTTTATTTTGGTTTGCTTCGTTCCTAGAACTCATCCGCTACAAGGCCTACCGTTGAAGCCAATGAAGTGGAGAAGGCCAGGCTCGCTGAGGACGAAGCGGCCAGGGATTTGGCTTGGGATGCAGCAGTCGCTGTGGCTCTCGACACGATGCGGGAGCCGGATCGTCGCGAGTGGTTCCGGGATCAGCGCATGCAGGAGGAGCAGGAGGCGAGAAATGCGGCGGCCCTTGACAACGGTTTGCGTGATCTCTCCTGTTTGCGGGTATGTCGAGTAAATCACATGGACGTTAAGCTACTTCTTCAAAATTACAGTTGTTGGCGTCTTGCTGCACGAATGCCCGCCCTATGTGATCTTCAACGCGGGGAGCGTTTTCTCCCACTGCCCCTTCCTTCTGTGGGGCCCCATTTCGGATGCACTGTTACCTACTCCAGCACGAATCACTCCAGCCCCTGCCGTTCCCCGTTGCGTCAAGAATTGTTTCACCGAGCAGACGGCGAGGCTGTTGAACGTACATGGGCGCAATCAAGACGTCGCAGAGTCGCGGAGGCGGTCAATTCGGACCCTGTGACCAGCATTTTCATCGTACGTGGAATCCCACACCGTGCAACCTTCCGGTACGTATTCCTAGCTCAGTTATTCGCGACTGACATTTACACTGCAGGGTTTTCAAAACGTCCGATCTGTTCGGCATTGCACTTGGGCTCATCCACGCGAGCCCCGTGAATAGCGACGCTCTCGACGAGGACTACGACGACATGCCCGCTCTGGAGGACGACCTATCCGACACTTCCTGGTGTGGCGGTAGCTTGAAGTCGAAATTGTAGTAAGCCTTGTGTACCACAGTTTTTCTACAAATCTAATTGGAGCTCGCACATTTCTACTCATTGTCATTCTCATTCTCTTCTCATTTTCAACGGTGTGCATCGAATGAATTGCGTGTATGTAGAGGGTCACATTTCAAGAAATACGATACTTTCGAGAGCTACGCTACGGGACTATACAGCAGGGCGCGGGTATGATACATTCTGTTTGATTAGATAGACAAATGATCGGCAAAGCGTTGAGCGAGATATGATAGCAGACTCCGAGTAAAGCACCAGCAGCGAGACTAAAAAAAATTAGTTAAGGGAGACGGTGCGTTGATGTAAGCACACACCAAGTCATGCACCCATACCGAACCAGAGAGCACGGTCGGTGTCCCAGGTGGCCAGCATGATGCGGCTCTGCACTGATTCGCGTGAGCGTTCCCAGACTTCCGCTGCCTCATCGCTAGAGACGGTATTAGTTTGACGTCGAGTTGAAAAAAAAGGACAACTCACAGGTTGTCAAACATTCTAGGGTAGAACTCCACAGAGATAAAAGATCTCGCGGGTGCTTTGGAGGGACTGGAAATCCACCGTCGCGAACTCTAGGCACTGCGGCAACTGGGCGACGAGCTCCGGGAGCGCGTTCGCAGAGAAGATGCGCAATTGGATGTCGGTGGGGTCCAAATCAACGCCCTTCGGCCTCCGTCTAACAAGAGTTGTGCTAGATGTCCGACTTCAGTGCGCAAATGGGTATATGTTCTGATAACATACCGGCTTTGGCACATGTTGCCCACGCTGATCCAAATACCATTTGATTTTCTTGGGTCGGGCCGACTTAGACGGAGAGGACTGGGGGGAGGACTGGGCAGACTGGGCAGACTTGGTGCGGGTTGGCGCCATGGACGAGTGGACGAGTGAGAATGAACTGAATGGCTGCGGCTGCGGAGAAAGCCGCGGTAGCGTGATTTGAGTATGACATCAGTCACGCGTTGTCTTGGCTGCCGGCAACCTTTTTCTTTCAAGTCGCCTGCGGGGCGCTGGCCGCCCCATCGGGGCAGGCCCACAAATTTTTATTATCGTTTCCACCTCCTCTAATGGCCTATCACCCCAAGCGCAAGAAGAATACCACCATCACTTTCAGTTCTACCTCCGGCGGCTCTACTTCAGCCCAATTCCACCGCCGCCCCAACTATCGGGGTGCTGCGCGAGAAGACCACGATTCGCCAGGATGGGGTGACGCGTCAAGAGCGCTCGATCGTGGAGCTAGCTGGCGGGTCGACTGCGGTCCCCCGGATGTCCCCAGGTCTGCGACTCCGGAGCTAATTTACGAGGGAGTACGCTGCCGGGGACCATGGCGGTGATGATTTCGATGACAAGGAAGGAGGGCGCGACCTTCGTGAGTCGGTACGTGTTTCATTGAATTCTTGGGAGCAAATTGTCATGGCGGACGTATAGGATAACCCTTTGCGTCAGTGGGCGGAAGACCACCGCGATACCTTCCTCGCTGAGATGCTCCGACACGAGGGCTGCGGTGACCACGTCGCGTTCACGACGTGTTCTCGATGTACCAAAGGCCAAGGTGATCATCGGTGCAATCTTTGCCTGGGCGGCGGCGAGCTGCTGTGCGCCGGCTGTATCGTCGCGGCGCATCGCCAACTGCCCTTTCATACCATACATGTGGGACTCCACTTGGCTGCTCGGACATCAACTGACATCATTCTGAAGCGCTGGACTGGTTATTTTTTCGAGCGCCGAACCCTCAAAGACATGGGTTTGCGCATTCAGCTGGGCCACTGGCATGGCTCGGATCGTGTCTGCCCACTGCCTCAGGCCGCACCCGGGGATGATTTTGTGATTGTGGACAGCACCGGCGTCCATCCTGTACATCTGGATTTCTGTATGTGTGGGCGGAGTGGCCACCCTACAGTGCAGCTTCTCCGTGCACGTCTCTGGCCGGCGACAACTACGAATCCGAGGACTGCCCGCGACGTTCTCAGTTCTGCGGCGATATCATTTACTTTCCTTCGAGGCCAAATGCGCCGCACTGGAATTTTATCAGAGTTTGGCAAGGGAGAGCGATAACTTACACTACAAGAAGGATAAGGTAATTTTCGCCACGGATTCGGTGAGATGGCTGCTGAACAAACCCCCAGGATCGGTATCATGAGTTTCTTGCGGATGACGAGACAGTGGCGACATGTCCAGATGCTCAAGAGGGCTGGCCGAGGGCATGAGAATGCTGGTGTTACGAGCACGAAGCCCGGCGGGTGCGCGTTACTCTGCCCCGCGTGTCCCCATCCTGGAATCAATCTACCGCCAAACTGGAAGGATGTCCCCGTCGAAAAACAGTGAGTACGACTCTATTGCAGGATAATCTAAGGATACTAACGGGGCTAGATTTCTATATGCATTATTTTGTCGCGATGGACGCAAACTTTCGTTTGGCGCGCAAAGATGTGTCGTCGGAGACAAAAGACCCTGGGTTGGGGAACGGATTAGCGTTCTACGGCGATGTTTTGGCTTACATGGGACATGTGCGCAAGCACTGGAATCAAACGCAGGACGTAAGCTCTTTTTTTTTTCGCTGGGCGTTGAAGAACTTGGCTCATGCTTAGCTTATTACCTTAGAGGAGCCACTGTGTCGCCCATGACGCAGTCGACAAACCGGACCGGGAGGCGCGCGGCAAGGCGTCGTCAGGGATCGGGGCAGTCGATTGTGCTCGCCATAATATGAAGCGAACCGACCGCCGTTGGAGATTTGCAACTCGGAGAGCGGTAAGTGGCAGAGCTTTGGTGAGGATGATAACTGAACCCGCCTGCGTAGGTATTTGAACATGGACTATATGTTCCTTTACAGTATCGGCGGCTCTGAGCTCTTGCGCTACTTCGTGTCGTACGACATCGCCTGCCAGTGGTGGCTCAATCTCTGGAAGCGGATGCTACAATACCAAGACGAGACGCTTATGCTGGACGGCCGCGGGAAATTATTCACCTTCCTGGTCCCTAAGTTCCATCTGCCCGCTCACATCGAGGCCTGCAATCTGAAGTATTCCTTCCATCTCACTCCCTATGTCGGTCAAACGGACGGCGAGGCGCCGGAGCGGGGGTGGGCAGATGCGAACCCCCTCGCAAGGAGCACGAAGGAGATGGGGCCGGGGTTTCGTCGGGATACTCTGGATGACCACTTTAACGACTGGAATCACAAGAAAATCATCTCGTTGGGTGAGTGGTTTGTGGATTCCGCTTGTCATGAATGCTCACTAACGGTACATACTCTTTCAGGTCACACGATCCGTAGAAAGGTGCAAAACGCAGTCGTGGAATGTTGCGCGCGCGGCAGGCTCTGGCCGACATGAACGAGTCGCTGGGGGCGGATGAGGTGAAGACATGGACGATCATGGTCGAGAAGTGGGAGGGCCGACATAGAGGCGCCGAACCCGTTCGAGACGATACGGAAGGATCAGCACGTTGCCAGTGTCCGAGCGGAGCTGGCAGCTGAGGCGGCGGCCAGGGAGGCGGCGGGAGCTGAGGAGGTGGACGCCGTGAGGGGGCGACATGCATGTCACGGAGCTGATTGCGATGGGGTTGCAGCTGGAGGAACAACAGTACGTCTTTTTGCATGGTCAAGCGGTGTTTACTGACCTTTCTGCCAGGCGAGTGCTAGCTTCGGACGTCGCAGCACTGGCCTGCATCCAACGGACGGGCAGCGCCGCGCGATGACCGAACGCACAGCAAACTTCGACGCAAGATCTTCGCTTGGATCGACATCCAGCAGAAGTTCTTCCAGCTTTGGCCAATATCCGTGCACGCGAGGACGAGGCGCGCGCGCGTGCCGCAAACGGACAACCCATTCCTGGCGTCACAGCCTCTAATATTGAGCTGTGTCTGCCTTCTGCCTTGGCGGTCGCGCCTGGGGCTGACAAGGCCGAGGTCGGAATGAAGGCGTCCGTCTTCATGCACGAATATCGGCTGCGCATTGGACAGGCTTCTGAGGCGCTCCACGACGTGCGCAGGCAAGCTTCTGGTGCGAACCCATCTATACCAGCTCAAGGACGATTACGCACGTGGGGTCCGAGCAAACATGCAATCGGGGGATAGGATCGCGGCGCTGAATCACCAAATCAAGCGGGGCGGCCGGAGGATATCGAGTAGCGCGCAAGGCGTTGGTGGCTTTGGGGCAGGAGCTGGGTCGGAACGAGTGGGAGCGAACACTGCTTCCTTTGTCAGAGGAGGACGTGCGCGGGCTCCCACGGGCGACATTCCACGACCCGGACCGGAAGAAGAAAAAGAAGCAGAAGCGGCGGAAGACGAGCCGCAAGGAGCCACTGAAAATGTCGTGGATTTGGGTGGCCCAGGGCGAGTCTTGGAAGCCAGGGGACGACGCGGCGATGAATGAAGGTACGTGACTACAAAGAGAACCTTCTGCTTGCTAATATTCCGATGCTAGCCGTACGTATCGAATGGGCAAAGACGCGTGCCCGGGCCAATCGCTGGACGGAGGAGGTTGATCTGCTGGAGGAGGAAATGCGCCGCGTCGACGCGTTTCTGCAGTGGCGCTCGGGCTGGTGGAAGGAGAGGGTGGGGCTGCGAGGACTGCCCGAAGGGCCGCAGCGCGAAGGCGAGACAGCGTACGCGATGCGCCAAAGCACCGTGCAGGCGACCTAGCGGCTGAATTCGCAACAGAATGGGACGGCTTGACGGAGCTTATTCGCCGTGGGAGGTCGGGGCAGGTGTCGGAAGAGGGCGAGGACGGGGAGCAGAGTGACGAGGAGAGGGAGGGTGCAGGCGACGATAGCGGGGAGGAGGAGGAGCCGGTCCCACTGTTACCAGCACGGACGGTCAAACCAGTATATGTGGACGAGGTTTTGACGATGTAGGCCTATATTACCGGGAGCAGATGGGGGCAGGTGTTGCCCAAGTACCCCTTTTTTTTCTTATTTTACAACTTTCTTTTTGTATTTTCGTGCTCATCGCGTCCGACGACGTCAAGGGCCACTTGTCGTCGTCATCCATATATATCCATTTTGATTGATCTTACGTACACTCGTGCTCGCTGTGAACAACGACGGTGGTGAGGTGCTGCTCGCTGTAGGGATATTATATCCAGGGAAAATACACGGTAGGATATCAGAGGATGCTGATATATCAGGAGCACCTCTAATTTAGCGGTTTTGATATATCACGCCTGTCCGACATCAGAGGCAGATGATATATCACACCCCCATACTAAGGTGAGGCGGACGCCCCGCTGCGGCGTTGCCTTGTGGCACAAGCGCTTGCGGATGACAATCGCTCTTCATCGAGATCGGATGTGCGGAGCCGTGCAGCTTGTAGTATAGCCCACACCTGCACACAATCAGCACAAAACTCTCGTACAGGTAGAGCCAGGCACATACGTGTTCCACACAGTCTTGCCCTCGTCACCCTTGCGCCAGAGCGGGGTCGCCGTTGTGTGGCAGTTGTAGCATTGCGCTGCATGAAGGGATGATTCCGAAACCGAAGGTGGGACTCCTGGTGTGGAGCTCAGCATGGATTCCGAGGACACTGCTGCTACATATCGCACAAAAAAATAAGGTCGGTCAGTGGTCCATCTAATTCGAATAAAATGATATGGATGGAAACTCACGCAGATACGCTGCAAGTCCCGGCAGTAGGTATGCCATCGCGGCGGCCAGAGTGGCCTAACGCGGTTGCAAGGATGCTGCCGTCTTCCTGCGATGGTTTGCTCTCTGCATTCCGAGATGCATTGTTGCTACTCGTAGAATTCACAGCATCGTCCATATTTTCTGCCCATTGGGTGGAGGGTGTCTGTGGAAGGGTGCCGGAGGGGATGATGGGCACAACATGGTCGGGAGGCATGCATTGTGGTAATTGTGAGTCAGATTCAAGAGTTATGAGATGAGAGTTATGAGACAAGAACAGGAGCAAGAAGATCAAGCAAGATTCAATCAAGTTTTATGGTCAGAATTTTGCACTTAAAAACAGAGAATCCGCCGTGAGATGTGGAAAGAAGATGGAGCTAAAAGAAAAACACACCTTCCAGGTGCTGAAAGTTTGCGTGACCGTGCACAACGATCCAAGCCGATGATCGCCGGTTGATCTCCTCCTGTCTTGGTCAATTTCGACATTGATAGAAAAGAGAATGATCCACGTGTCTTGGGTCCCGCTCTGAAAATCTGTCTATAGTTGGGAAAATCTTCGTCCGAAACATGTCCGATAAACCCGAAAAGTCCCCACCCAGGGGGTAGCGCGTTAAGTCACGCAACACCTGACTGTGACAAGCCTGAGATGCGACCAAAGTGTTGGAAACAAGAGAGAAATCCAGTATTAGCAGTGAACCCGTTGCAAACGCGCGGGGGAATCCATCCAAAACTACGCTACATATAAACTACTGTACTATAATTAAAGCACCTATTTAACTTGTCAACCACAAAGTACGGTAACACGACAGAGGAAATGAATCTCGGAGTTAGCAGTTGGGGATGCAGTGCACGCACATAGCACTCGTAACTCAACAAAAGGACACGTCACATGCGACTAGGATCACGACCAAGAAAGTCTTGTTAGATTAAATTCACATCCGACCACAGCATCATATTTAAAGTGGGACAAGCTCAGAACAAATTCACACCATCGTGTGACCTTGCTGCCATTTCTTGAACAAGGGTTCGGAAAAACTGATGAACACCAGAGCAGATGACCACTCACCACAGAGCAGATGCCTGATATCAAATGAGATCTAGATTATTGTCTGATTGATAAAGCATTGGTGTGGGGCATCTTAGAGCTCTTAGCTTCCCCATGACCCTCAAAATCTCGGCCATTTGTGTCTGCTCTAGCTGCATAAGCATACAGTTGAGATCGATGGAACCCTGCAGCCCGGAAAGAAGTGTCATCCCAGACCCGAAAACAACATATGTTTGGGGCAGGACTTCCTCCAAAAAAGGCGAAAAGAGCGGCTTCCTCCAATGAGGATACAGCATCGGATGAGGAGCCACAAGGTAGGTGTGGGATCCAGGACATTTCTTAGTGCTCAATGGGAACAGGACCAGCTGCTGAAAAATCCGAGCGGGGGAACCAAGATGAACAAGATACCACAGTTTCTCCTGTCTTCGAACTCTGCTGTCTACTTGTCATCTGGCTTCATGCTGCGGCCGGTGCTAGCCGAAATACTGTGAATGTTGTTCTCAAGGCTCTCCAGTTCATCCTTGCGGTTACATTGCAGCTCATTCAGGCTTCTCTAATTGCCCAGGGCATTACTGTGCAGCTGCCCACTATCAAACTTCCTGCAGACATCCGTACTGTCCACAAACTTTATAAGTTGGAACCAGAAATTGTTCGGACCACTTGTTGTCACAAGTGCTACACTATCTATGAAGGGGATGTTTGCAGATATGCCCTCCAGGTGCACATTCAAGCGCTCTAAACGTGCCCGAAAGTGTAATGCCGATCTACACCGAAAGCGCCGAACTCCTACAGGAATCAAGGATGTTCCGCATACCACGTTCAATACACAGAAATTTGAATCTTGGTTGGAATTCTTCCTCTCCCAGAAGGTGATTGAGGACCACTTGGAGCAGGCCTTCAATAGGGATGGCCCCAATCTAGGGGATCAATTCATGACCTGCGGGACAGCCGGGCCTGGCATGATCTTGGAGCCTACCTCATCAGCAAATATAACCTAGTCTTTGGGCTCTATATTGACTGGTTCAATCCATATGGGAATAAAATATCTGGTGTGTTGAGTTAATGTCGCTCTACTCGTAACTTGCTTACTCTTGGTCTCAGGAAAAAATATCTCCTGTGGAGCAGTGGTCCTATGCTGCTTGAACCTGCCTCCAGAGCTCCGGTATCTACCGGAAAATGTCTTTGTTGTTGGCCTCCTTCCATCTCCTTTCAAACCTGATGCAGTACTTCTAACTCACCTCATGGACCCTATCGTCAAAACTATTCTGAAGTATCAGCCACCTGGGAAAAAGATTGTCACACATTATCATACTGAGGGGGTTCTGGTCCAGACCCGAATTATCCCTCTCATTGCAGATTTACCTGCAGCACGTGAGGCTGGCGGTTTCCTGTCCCACTCTGCAATACAATATTGCTGGTTTTGTCTTCTCACAAGTGATGAGAATGCACGCCTTGACCATTTATCGTGGCATTACCGCACTGGAGAACAAGTACGCAGAGATGCCAAGGACTGGAAAAAACTGGAGACCTTAAAAGACCGCAACCAAAAGGCAGAGGAGACTGGTGTACGGTTCAGCTCATTGCATCTTCAGCCATTTTGGGACCCTCAGTGTGAAATACACTATCCTTGGGTTCATGCATAATTGGCTCGAAGGTGTCCTTGAACACCAATTGCGTGTCCTCTGGGGTATAGGCCAAACAATTCAGAAGGCCAAGAAGTTGCTTGAAGTCCAGGACTATGAGGATCTGGATGAAGAAGATGTTGAGTGGACCAGCTCAGAAGTTAGCAGTTTGTTGAATGATAACTTAGATGACCCCGATGAGCTGGAAAGCCTACGCGAATCTCTTGCTTCCTTTGGCCCTCCAACTCCGGTTCCAAGCTCCATTGATTTTGACCGGGAGGAGGACTGGGAAGATGAGGAAATGGATGATGCCACTGAATATGGGGACACTGCTGTTTATGGCAACTTCACCATACAAACAAATGCACTTGTTAAAATTCGTAGGTGTATCAAAGAGGTCTCCCTTCCGACGTGGGTAACTCGGTTACCAGAAAATCTTGGAGAGAAGAAACATGGGAAACTGAAGGCCGAACAGTTCCTTACCTTGTTTAGTGCAATCTTACCACTGGTTCTGCCCAAAACAGCATTGACTGAAGATGAGGCAACAAATCAAGAAATGCTTGATGGTTCTTACCATCTCATTGCATCAACAAACATTATCTCGTCTTTTGAGACCTCAGATTCAGAGGCGGCAGCCTTTACAGAGCATTATGTCACATATCGCAGGCATATTCAAAAGACATATCCAGATTGTCCGGAGCCTCCAAACCTCCACTATGCCATGCACAATGAGCCCATCCTCAAGTACTGGGGTCCAATGGCTGGTTTGAATGAGTTTTGGGGTGAAAGAATGAATGGAATGCTACAGAGAATCAAGACAAATCACCACCTTTGTGAGTTGTTCTTTCAAGTTCAACTATTCTCACTGTCTCATTCCATGTAATAGATGATATGGATTATACAATGCTACGCCAAATGGCGCGGCGCTGCCGCCTAATGGCCTACCTCCACAATTCAGAATTTACAGATCCACAGTTAAAGGCTTTTGCAGATATTCTAGATGTCAAGATACCACCAAGTCGAAGAAACCTGAAGAACTCAGTGGATTTGATATAGCACTCTATCTCTCTAAAGCACCAAAGATGACTCCAAAGGAGTACAAGTCAATCTTGAGCTACCTTAACTCTTCCGGTGAAACAAGTCTCAGCTGGCTGAGCTATCCAGACCCAGAGTACCAGGCCATGGTCCTTCCACCAAATGCGAAACGGCTCAAGAACTACCATGAGAATGGGAAGACGTACAGCTGCCATTCTTCGCACCATTCCAACAGCTTGGTCCAGTTTTGCAAGCCCAATACTGATGAGGCCCCAATGACAGGAGTCATCACAGCCATTTTGGAGATACCTCTCCATGGATTCTTGAGGAAATTTATCTTTGTGGCACCTCATCGACCTATTGATATCCACAACACCCCATACGAACATTGTCCTCAGATGAAGGCTACTTTGGTTGAAGTTGAACCTTACAAGACTCTGGTGGTTATTGAACCTAAACACATCATTACCCATTTATCTGCATGGATAAGACCCTCACAGACTTATCCTGGGATCAGCAAACGATTTATGGTAGTTTGTTGGGCACTCGGCAGAGGCCGTAAATAAATTTATGTACTTTATGTTTTCATCGGACAATGCAATGGTGTTTGGCTTATGGTTTGTGTCTGTTGTTACAGCGAGGAATTCAAGTTTTTCAAGTTGAGAAAAGAGAAAAAAAGGGAGAAAAAGAGAGGGAATTTGTTAGACTTACCTGCAGCCAAATCTGAGGTTTTTTTTGCGGTCTGCCAGCTCCAGTGAGCAGAGAAAGAAAAGAAGATAAGAAATCAAGTTGATTGATTGAAGCCCCAGCACGGCAATTCAAGTCTATCCCTCCCGGGGATAAAACCGAATCAAGTTAAACAGCCAGTGAATCAAATTCAAAATATTGAGATCCGACTGAAACCGATCATCCGAAAAGTCCGATCTCGTCCCCATTTTGGGTCGCATTTTGATAGCTTTTTTCTTTTCCCTCTATCTTCCTCAATTCTTATTTTTTGGCTTCAAAACAAAGTGCAAATCCACTTTTAGTGCTTTAATGCAGCGTGTAGACTATTCGGTATATTTTTATTCATTGTGGCCTGATCGCTATTCCAAATTAGCTAATCTTCACTCATTCTCCTGCTGTAGGGATTACGAGTACTCTGGGACCTCTGTGAGGTCAGCACAGGAGTCCTATATACATATAATACTGCACTAAATACTTTGATCCTGGGAAAACATTGGGAAACCTTGAAACGAGAGCAAAAACTGCAGATCAGCCAGAAAAAGTGTAAAAAAGTGTAGACCCTATGACAAAGGGACACACAGTCGGGGAGGTCCAGTATCTTGCCCCAGGAATATTTGAGGTTCATAAAGATGCACTGGATGGTTTTATAGGCCACGCTGCCTGATGGAACCTTGGAATGTGGCCTACAAATCTAGCATCAGGCTCGGAACCACACTTTTCATACTTTTTTGTAGACACACCCTCTTTTTTATGAGGTGCACATGTTTTCTTTTCCTTTTTATTCTTCTCTTCCCCTTCATTTTTTTGATGCTACTGAGAGCAGCAAGCAGACTCGGAGTGTTTGATGTATTTTGTACTTAGTGTATGTCCCAGCTGTGCATTACCCTGTTTCCTGGAGCGCGTCAGACGCGTTTTTGATGTGTTTTCATGTTCATCAGGATATCTAGTGTCTCATCCATCCTAACAAGACTTTTCTGAGGTGTCTCTGTGCCACAACTCCGGTTGTTGTGCACCATACAAGATTTGGTCTGTAAAAGCAAAATATCAAAGCCCCTACAAGGAGGTAGCAGAAAGGGCTATGTTAATTTGGTTGAAATGCATGCAAGCGTGTTTTCCCCAGAATTCAGGCCGTTCTAACAAGATTCGAAGTTTCTAGGTCAGTTTCAAGGTACTGGTGGCGCCATACACTAGATGACCGGAATTTTCTATTTTTCTCTGATCATTTATATTAATAATTACCTATGAACCAGCACAAAAAAAACGCGCCACCTTCGACCTCAATCCATACAGAATTGGGCAAGATACGAGCCATTCTTTTCAAAAGATCAAAAAGTGCCCAAAACTGAAAACAAATCCATGTGTGCCTTCGCTACTGCAATTAGCTGTAATGTGGGACCCATTGTTTGGCTTCATGAGGTTTGGTTTATTTTCTCATACCTTCTACCTGTGCGATGCAATGAAATATTTACCGCCCCGCCAAACTTACTTCTGTCAAATGTCGGCCTCATGGCATGTCACAACAGCCATCATGATTCGGCGATGGCGGGCCGCGTTTAAGTCGTGTTTAACCCAATCGGGTTAAACTTGACAACAGACATGCTCCATGTGTTTCCCGTGTCAGCAGATGGCGGAGATCAAACCCGAGATCATATCGCTGCCAAACTATGCGGAGAAATTCTATGTATAGCTACATAACAACATTCATAATGACGTTACCTGTCAAGTGTGTGACTGAGACGCAGCAAGGACGATGCAAGTGTGCCCAGGTTGCCGTTATGACAGGTGCGTCTATATTTGCCCCCTGTGGAAGTCGTCTCAATGTCACCAATATTTTCGGAGTTCCAGGGGCGGATCTCATGAATGCTGATGCATCTCAATGCATCAAACAAGGCTCTGAGTCCCTCAGGTGGATCTCTTTGTAAAAAGACAGCAAGCTTTGAGTTCCAGGGGCAGATCTCTTTGCTCACATGCAGAGAAAAATGTATGAAGTGGCAGAGCCAGAAATGAGACATACTAAGCACCTTCTGGCCCTTCAGAGACTAGTGGAGCCTGCATGAGGTGTGAATGGACCCAGAAACCCAGAGGAAGCCAGGGGAAGCCAGAGGAAGCCAGGGGGAACAAAGTGGCAGGATGTGCTGGCAGTCACGTCACTTGTCACAATGTGACCAAGAACATGATAGATCTACACTTGGCTCACTTATCAATAACATAACCGGTACACAATGCTGGGCCTATGACTAATACAGCTACTCCAGCCCTCTTGTACAAGAGAGGCTTGAAAGAGAGAACCTTGGATACATATCAGGCACAAGCCAAAAAGCAGAGTTTAAGGCCAAGCTATCAAGTCTCTATCACTGGTTGGGAGATTCAAATTTTTCAGCACAATTTATGGTGAAAAATGTCGATTGTTTTTCAGACATTTTTCACTGAAAAAATAGTGAAATTTTCAAACCTTTTTCACCCCTTTTCAACTTTCTTTCAAGTTTTTCACCTCAAACCGGAAAAGTGGTGAAAAAGCTTTGAAAATTTCACCATTTTTTCAGTGAAAAATGTCTGAAAAACAAACGACATTTTTCACCATAAATTGTGCTGAAAAATTTGAATCTCCCAACCAGTGTATGATAGCTATTGATGATTGTGCTTGTAGATAGATTGCTATTTCTTTGTTTGCAAAATTTCCTTGTTGGAAACATGAAACAGCCTGTTGTTCAACTTGGTTTTCTTCAAGTATTTTTATTGCAGCTTTATTGCAGCTTTATTGAGGCTGTTTGTTTTACGATTTTCGAAAACCAAGTGTTTTTATCCCGACTTTATTGCAGCTTTGTTGCAGCTTTATTGAGGCTTTTTTGTTTACAATTTTCAAGTACAAAGTGTGTTATTGCAACTTTATTGCAACTTTATTGCAGCTTTGTTGCAGCTTTGTTGAGGCCTCTCTGCTTTACTATTTTCTAGCACAAAGTGTGTTTATCACGACTTTATTGCAGCTTTATCACGGCTTTATTGCAGTATTTCCATTTCTGGCCTCAACAAATACCCTTTACCTATGTCTTATTTTATCACAACTTTATTGTGACCTTTATTGTGGCTTTATTGCAGCTGCATCCACCATACATATTTGTCTTGGCCTGACCTATAGGTATTGCGACTTTTTCACGGCTTTATTGTGGACTTTACTGCGGCCTAGGCGAATTTGCTTGAAGCCCTTCCAACTAGAATGGGGTGCCCTATAGTGCACCCCATTCTAACTAGAAGGGATATGTGGGCTGCATAGGTGCGTTCGCCACATTCACGTTCATCACATTCTCGTGCGTATGTCTAACCTCTTGAAGGAGGAGCTGCAGGTAAGCAGTATTTGATTCACGGCCGTCTCTTGTGGTCTGATATTCACGACAATGTCGACAGGCCCTGAAGGACGCCCAGCTGAAGCTCAAACGGGCTGTAGCTGAAATGAAAATCAAAGATATCCTAATCTCTCAGCTCCAACAAAATGGCGGCCGGAAAGGCAAGCCCAAGCCTAGCAGCGGCCTGGAGTACGATAACGCCATCGTTACTTGGGGTAAAAAATTCGCAGTCTTGTATGAGCCTTGGATTACCGTAGCGGTGTTTGGTCCTTCCCCAGAGGATGGGCCACCCGAACTTGAGACAGTGCCGGAAATCGAACAGGTCTTTAAAGACCCAAAGCTGTATCTTCGGTACACAAGAGTGACCCTATACCAAAACATTCCAGCGAAATTCCATGAGCTCATTGACCCCTCGGTTTTTGGCGGTTTTGCGACCAACATGAGTGTGTTCTTGATTTGCCACGACCAAATTAACATCTGTTTCCTAGTTTATGAAGCAAATGAGCTCCGGTCGCTCCAGCGCTTTGTTTGTGTTCCAAGGCAACTTGGACAAGATCCTGAGGATACAAGGTATTGAAAGGAACCGCAACAAGTTACTGTACCACAGAAACAACGACAAGTCGGCCCCACCTACGGCATACCCGCCAATCTTCTATGATGGACTGAAAGACAACTTGCCGAATTTGTTCTTGAATCCAGTAGGCCCACTGGTGCGTGGTTGTTGACCGTTCCGTTTGTTTCCCGCTATTTGATAGGTTAGCAGAGCCTGCGCGTCATACTCTTCGGACAGGGCAGCCTTGGTGAAAAGGGAAAGGCAAAGCCGTCACACAACACCATAGGGTTTCAGTGGAAGGTCCAAGAGGACGGTTTGACAGTGGGGAGTATCTGTTTCACCCTAATTCTGGTAAGTGCTCAGCTCATTCTGACAGACTTAATGTTGACACACCCAGCTGATGTTTGTCATTGCGGACCACAATGAGAACTTCACGGAAACCGGCAGCATTTCGAAAATCCCATACCAGAAGTACTATCGCCAGTACAAATCGCGGTTCATGAAGTACGCGAAAACCACCGGAATTCAAAAAATCATGAAGTTCTGGTCTGGTATAGTGCTCCATGGTGTTGACACCGGCAACATCATACACGAGCAGATTGCAAACAACATGAACGATGGAAAGGAAGCCAACTTTGCACTGGCGATGGAGGGACTGGCGATAGATACGGTGGATACAGATGAGGAGGAAGAGAGTTTCGATTATGAGATAGGTCATTGTGAGTGATCCGTGGACTGCAGATCGATATTCTGACCCTCGTTATCAGATGCTGTTTGGGAGCTGGACCAATTTGAATCACTCAATTTAGTTGGGCCTGCTCAGCAGGAGCCGCCAGCCAGTCCCACTGTCATCAGTTCAGCTGTGCCAGCCAACCCAGCCAATGTCAATGCCGCGCAAGTTGATGCTGCAGCAGCAGTCAATGCTCTTCAAGGCGGAGGCACGGGCAGGAGCGCAGGTGGAAGTGTGGGTGGAAGCGTGAGCGAAACTCAAGGCAGAGGCCAGAGCAAAGGAAAGGGAAGGGGAGGCCGTGGTCGTGGGCATGGGCAGGTGATTGTGAGCGACGAAGAGCCCGCACCTGCACCGCGGCGGGGAGCATGTTGCACTTAATCATGGACATTCAGCTGTAGTTGATTTTTTTCTATCCAAAGAGCTCTGATACTGCACCAAGTGTTAAGAGAGTCAAATTGAGAAGAACGAAGAACAAGTTCCATTTCAGGGCATACATACATACACCGTGGCTGTGTATATACTGATCACGACTGTCTTACCACACCACCATCACGATTCCATTTCAACAACGATTGAGCCATTATACGGCCACATCGGCGGTGCTAGCCGTGATACAGCAGCACCGACCATGCACCACTTTCCGCATCTCAATTCATGCAGGAACATGGTGCGCACAGACTAGAGCAATTACTCGCCACTGGAATGACAATTTGGCCATTCTAAGGCAACACCAACCTTAGAACAGCATGTGCATGACGAGGGTGCAGGCGTTGTAACGGGGTTCAGTCTGTGCATGAGGGGGGCATAGCTAGACTGCCATGGTGTCTCAATTTCGCCCTCTACACTGGTCCAGTGCATCGTGGATTTCAGGCCCTGCTTCTAGATTGCTTCAAGTGCCATGTGCAAGACGAGGGTGCAGGCATCACAGCGGGGTTCAGCCTGCGCACGATGGCGGCGTAGCTAGACCCCTGCACTCCTGAAAGCATACTCCGAGGTCGGCCTTTTGCTCCAAACACCATGCACAGGACGGGGGTGCAGGCGTCACAGCGAGGTGTCAGCCTGTGCACAACGGCGGCATAGCTAGACCCCCGCACTCCTAGAAGCATACTCCGAGGTCGGCCTTTTGCTTTAAATGCCATGCGCAGGACGGGGGTGCAGGCATCGCAGCGGGGTGTCAGCCTGCACATGACGGCGGCGTAGCTGGACCCCTGCACTTCTTGAATCATGATTCGACTCTGGCCCGACCACACAATTCAGCAAAGCGCAACGATTGAGCCATTATACGGCCACATCAACAGTGTTAGCCGTGATACAGCAGCACCGACCGCACACCACCTTCCCCATCTCTCAATTCATGCAGCAACATGGCGCGCACAGACTGGAGCAATTACTCGCCACTGGAATGACAATTTGGCCATTCTAAGGCAACACCGACCTTAGAACACCATGTGTAACCTGACCCATAATTGACAGTACGCATTTCCTGCTGCTTTATAAAAAATACACGAGTTCTGATATTTGGCAAGACAGTATATAGCATGATAGCAAACATTCAGAGCAAGAAAAACAACTGCACGACACAAGAAATTATTATACAAACGAGATGTGTTGGCGAACAGTGGAGTGAGACAAACATTCAACGCTTTTGTGGAGAAAATATCAACCTGAGAAGAATTAAACACAAAAAGGAGAAGATAATGTAAAGCAAAACTCACTGCGGCGCATCCCCCTCACCAATCTTTTTCAAACAGCACTGGACAATCTCCTCAATGTCCTCCAAAGAACCATTAGGTCCGACCTTGACGAACTCGCGGTGCTGGCAACCGCACGAGCAGCACTTTGTAAACTGTGCGCACCGGTAGCCCACAGCACGAAGCGCTAGGTGAATCATCCTCTCTACAAGGCAGTGGGATATGAAGCGCAGTAGGATGGGAAGCAATGGGTCACTTACCTGCGAACTGGTGTCTTTGGATGTAGAACACCCAAAGCCAAATGCAAGCCCGCCCTCCCTTCTCACATCTCTTGTATTCACCGCAGCGGCCGTCCAACCTACAGGTCTCCCCGACTTTGGCGATAACCTCGCAGTGCATCCGCCTCCGTTTGACGACCTCGACGCAGTGGTACACCCACCCATCCCCTTCTCAAATGTATGGGACCTGAAGTTTGCACAGGGTGTGCATTTGGGGCTTCGGGGGAAGGCGACAGCTGATAGAAGGGTCAGAAAATGTGGGGGGATCACAAACTACGCACATCTTTGCAAGGAGGCGCGTTTCCGCCGGGCTTCATTTGAGAGGAGGAGGTCCGCAGCAAGCCATGGCGCTTATTGATGTTGAATGCAGTGTTGGGGTTGTGCCGGCGTGCGAGCACAACAAATGGTGGACAGAAGCGCCCTTCTACACAGCTGGGCAGCGGTTTGGCATTGCTGGGCCGAGCTCAGTTGCGTGACCGCGTGATGTGCTTTCTCTCCACCACCACCACCACCACCTCACATCCTCCATATCACCCAGCACAGGCAAGGATTCAGCCTCGAAAAGGTTTCGGGCCCGCGCTACTTTACAAAGGTGTTTGTCGTTATACTGGCACTGGGAGCATAGGGACAGGGTGAGCACTTTTGCATCATGTTTTCCTGTCCATCATCTTCCTTCATATTAGCTGCCCTTCGCTGTTTCCTTTATTCCACTTTCTTCCCTCATTTTCTTGTTTTTTTTACTAACTTTCCTCTGAATCTCCTAGCTATTTACGCTGGGGTGTCTGTTGCGTCTGAGTGTCGTCCTCTCCCCTCCGACGCAGTGTGAGCTTGTTGCCGGTATTGGGGTTGCTGTTGCTGTCCCCCCGAGTCGAGCAACCACGCGTGGAACTGCGTCCTTATAGACAGCGACCTGCTTGACTCGTGCTGGGGCGCCGGCGCACTCATGGTCGCGTCCTACACCCAGCGCTTCACCCCTGTCTGGTTTACCTCCACCCCTGCCAAATTCGGCAAGCACCATTTCTCTATGGACCCCTTGTACCAGCTCATCTCGAACGAGGACGGCAGGCCCATTGCATGGCCAGACTACATCCTCCGCCGTCGCGCCTGGGCGGAGCGAAGGCTTCCTGCTCATGCTCGGCGAGGAGGAGCCCGTGTTCGACCCCGTTGACCTCAAAGGCAAGAACAACGAGGACGCGGACTACCGCAGGGCACTGCCGCACCGCTGCCTGCAGCCTGCCGAGCCCGTCTGGAGGGCCCACTGTTGCCACCCACCTCCTCGGCGTCGACCTTCTCCTCCGGACCGCCTCAGACACCTGCATCGCCCAATTCTCGGCGCTCGTCCGATTACCAGACGTCCCTGGTCATCCCCTCCCTCCCCGACTACTCGGATCCTTTGTCGCCCAAGCTGAGACAAAACACAGCGGAGCGCCGGGCTTCCCACACCACGGTTGAGTGTGCGCACAGAGAGACATTGAACGCACAGTTCCTCATGTGTTTTTTTATTTTTCTACTGCATCCTTTTGTTTATTCTTTACCATCACAGGACCTCGCTGCTCTCCTTTCTAACCTAAAACACCTCAGACACCCGTCAAAGTCGGCCATCGTCAACTCTTCCATCGCATAAACCTGCGCCGCGTGCCGCTAGCGCCACCCCGCGTCCCAGCAACTGCGTGCGCTGAACACCGAATATGACATAGTCCGCCGCAAGGTCAACCAGTAGCATGCACGTGCCGGCGTCCACCCCGCCGTAACGCCTGCGCAGAGTGAGGGCTTCCTGCTCGTGCTCGTGCTCAGCGGGGAGGAGCCCGCATTCCCGTTGACCATGAAGGCAAGGACAACGAGGACTACCGCGGGGTGCTGCTGCACTGCTGCACGCAGCCCGCAGAGCCTGTCTGCGAGGGCCCACTGCTGCTCTCTGACCTATACGCGCGGACGTCCCCGCCCCCGACCTACAACACTTCTGCCACTACCGCCACCCCAGTGTCCGCATACCCCACTCCCTTTGCGCAGGGCATGGCCACCCCTCGCCGCCATGCTCCCACTCTGCGTCTCCGGTCGTAGCCTCGCTGGAGGCTCCCAACCCGTACGATGGGTTTCTGCAGCAGCAGCCCCAGCAGCCATGGCCCGCCCATCCTTATCATCCCCATCCCCATTCCACCCATGCCCATGCCCATTCCACCGAGGGGCATCCCCATTCCACCCCCCATGTTATCCGTCTCCGTCGTCCCGCTTTCAGCATGCACATGGACGACCACAGCCCGAACACTGAGCACGTGTGGTTTGTCGGCCTCACCAGGAATCGTCGAAAAGGGGTGGGACGGGACGTACTACAGCAGCATGAGCAGGCGCAGCAGCACCAGGCACAGAAGGTAAAGGCGATTGAGCCCGGGTGGCCGCAACAACACCGCCAGACCCTCCCTCCCCGGTATCAGTGTCCTCAACGGCAACACAGAAGTTGGCACCATTGAGGGCTCGCAGGGTACCGTTGTTGGGAACAAAGACATGGCGGGCGGTAAGCAGGCGGGCAAGGTGAACGGGGGCAAGAAGGGCGATGACTGCTGGTTTATACTACATCACCATGCATGAGGAGTATGCGATCCAGCGGTGCATCTCATCCTCATTTGTTTTTCCCCGCGGTTGCTGAGCGTGGATTGTGGATGCCAGGTACGAGGGTGCGTCCACGATCTTTGGGCCTTGTCTCTTTCTCCACTCCTCCAGGAGTGACTGATTGACTAACTGAATGCCCTCCCTTCCTAGCCACCCTCGACATGTACATCGAGAAGTACTCCAGGCTCGTGCCCTTCCTCGCCAACAAGCACGCCCACCTCGGACGCCACCCCGCCCAAGCTCCAGTCCAGCAATGTCAAGTACATTGGCAATGCACTGTGCAGAAATCACGTCGCTCTCACACTGATGATTATGTATGTTATGGACCTCATCCTCTACTTCCTCGACACATTCCTGTGGTACGTCATCTGGAATACGATCTTCAGCATTGGGCGGTCGTTCTCTCTGGGACTATCCATCTGGACGCTGTGGACGGACATCTATACACAGCTCCTGAAGTGGATTTACTCGAAGCTCTTAGCGAGGAGTGACATGCAAGTCAAGTACCATCCCAAGGTGTGTTCAAGTCGCAATTCCTGTCATAGATGCTCATTGTTTGTGGTCAGGTCTTGGTATCGCAGATTTGGAATGCCATCATCATTTCCATGTATCACGAGCACCTCCTCTCTATTGAGCATGTCCAGAAGCTGCTATATCACCAGGTGGATACCGGCGACACTGGGAGGAGAAGTCTGCGGGCCCCACCTTTCTTCATCTCTCAGGGAGACAAGGGTTTCAAGGGTGAGTTCTTCCCGCCCAGGAGCGAGGCAGAGCACAGGATATTGTTCTTCGCGCAGTCCCTTACTACTGCCGTTCCCCAATCCTTACCCATTGATGTGATGCCTACTTTCACCATACTCACGCCGCACTACAGTGAAAAGGTATTTCGTCATTATACATACATCTTGTAACTTCTTCTGATCATCTCATCTAGATCCTGCTGTCTCTGCGTGAGATTATTCGTGAGAAAGACCAGCACATGCGTGTGATGTTGCTGGAGTACCTGAAACAGCTCCACCCGATTGAATGGGATAATTTCATCAAGGACATGAAAATCCTCGCGGAGGAGACCGAGATGTTCAATGGGCCCAACCCGCTCACCGGCGAAGGCGAGAAGGGCAAGCAGGACGATCTTCTGTTCTACTTCCTCGGTTTCAAGAGTGCTGCACCCGAATATATGCTCCGCACCCGTATCTGGGCATCGCTTTGCGTGCAGACACTGTATCGCACAGTTTCGGGCATGATGAACTACTCCAAGGCGATCAAGCTGCTGTACCGTGTCGAGAACCTCGATGTCATGCAAAGGTTTTGCGGAAACACGGACAGGCTGGAGCGCGAGCTCGAGAGCATGGTGCGGCGGAAGTTCAAGTTTGTTGTGTTGATGCAGCGGTACTCCCAGTTCAACAAAGAGGAGCATGAGAGTGCCAAGTTTCTGCTGCGCGCGTACCCCTGTACTTTATGAATTCGATTTCTTTCTTTTTCGACTTTTTACTTTGGTGTGATTGAGCGGGCGGCGACTTCCTGTCATCCCTCAGTCCCCCTCCCCCTTGCCTTGTGCCTCTGCCTGCAGCTCATATGGTCAGAATAACTCATTAAACCCTCGGCCATATCCGCGGGCTCAATGTGTTATCTGTGGCAACTCTATATATGGAAACCCCACAGGATAACCGGTTAACTGTTCGGCCCTAATGTGTTATCTTGTGGACCTTGCCGTAGGCAAAAAAAGGGTGCCCAAAGAGTGAATTGAACTTGAGACCTTTAGGTATCATATCAGAAGCAGCAGGGGCCATTACCTTTACACCATGAGGGCTATAACAGGGTAGTTGTCTGTCTCAGCTAGGATAAGCCTAGGCTTAGCCTACCTGGGGCTGCTTATACCCACCTCTAGGGCAGGGAAGCTGCCCTAAGTCTTTGAAAACAGTTTGTCACTATTTCTTATATGTTTTGGAATGTTTCAAAACCCTAACCAACCCTAACCCCCAACCAAAATAAATAAATATACCTAGGACCAAGGCACTAACCTCTACCCTACCCTCTAACCTGAACATAAATAGTGACAAACTGTTTTCAAAGACTTAGGGCAGCTTCCCTGCCCTAGAGGTGGGTATAAGCAGCCCCAGGTAGGCTAAGCCTAGGCTTACCCTAGGTGAGACAGACAACTACCCTGTTATAGCTCTCATGGTGTAAAGGTAATGGCCCCTGCTGCTTCTGATATGATAGCTAAAGGTCTCAAGTTTAATTCACTCTTTGGGCACCCTTTTTTTTGCCTACGGCAAGGTCCACAAGATAACACATTAGGGCTGAACAGTTAACCGGTTATCCTGTGGGGTTTCCATATATAGAGTTGCCACAGATAACGCATTGAGCCCGTGGGCACGGCTGAGGGTTTAATGAGTTATTCTGACCATATGAGCTGCTGCCTGTCCTTTCCTCGTCCTCCCTCCCTTCTACACACGTCTTGCATCGCTGAAGCTAAAGCCTGAATAAGAGGAGAGCACGAAACATGTTTCGTCGCGCCACAGAGCCACTCATTGACGAGTTCGCGTGTGAGGGCGAGCTAGAGGACGTGTTCAAGTGGGATTGCGGTTGGAGTTGCCATTCAAGGTCGTAGCGCTGGTGGTTTGAGATTGCTTGGGCCAAAGCAACCGTGGGTACCTCAAAACAAACTCAGCTTCAGTACATATATCCGGGTGAATAGCCCAGCTGGTTAAGGTGTAAGAGTTTTGGATAAATATTAGTTCGGAGGTCGCCGGTTCGATCCTCATGTAAAACAATGTATTACAGTATGTAGTAAGTAAAGTAACTAAGTAAGTAAGTGGGTGACTTCCCGTAGGATATAATAATATCTGGGAGAATATTTTGAACCTTTTTGCCGTCAAGCCGGAGAGCCATCAGGACCCCATCGTCTTTGGATCTCGCTTAGACCCTCGAATAGACGGTGATTTAATCCTCATCTATTCGGGGGGTAGGTACCCCTCGAATAGACGATGCAACACAGAATAACTGAATTGGGACATGAGTGATGCCATCGTGGCTATACGTATCACGCTCCGCCCGTCCGCGTCCATGCAACTTGAACAAGCCTTCACTAGCTTCACTCGTACATCTCTGTCGGCGCTCAATGCGCATTCGACGATCCTGCTCAGCTCCGAGTACAATGGTTGCACCTGCAACCACAATCCTCTCCCAATCATCCTCTGCTTGATCCGGGTCTGTTGAAGAAAGAAAAAGGTGTCGGCGTCCAGCAGAAGTGGTGTCACGGTGTGACGGGACGTGTGCAGGCTGCATCCTGCACGGTGTGTTACAAAACACGCTGTCCTGTGACGGCGTACACAGACACGCACCGTTATCAGTGCTGATAAGATCTAACTGGGATTTCCCGAGACAGGTTCCCGAATCTTTCCGCCAGCAAGTCCCAAAAATTCTTATGGGAATCGCTCACGACTTAAAATTTTGAATAAGTTCCTATCTGACATCACTGGCACCCCCTCGGAAACTCAACTAAAATGTTTAAGTCCTGCGGGAAGTCACCCAGTAAATCTAGAGTCAGTAAGAAAGTAAGTAAAAATGTGAGTCAGTAAGAAAGTAAGCCACATGTGACCCAGTGGGTAAGTCAGTACGCAAAATGTGATTAAGTCAGTAAGCAAAATGCGAACAACTAGTAAAAAGCATTACAACAGTAAGTAGAGGCGGAAAGAAAGCAAGTTAAGTCAGGACAGTAAGAGTGAGCTGAAAACTGGGTAATATTTTTTCTCATTATCAGACTACCTCACCTTGTAATGGCTTCTAATATCGGCGAGGTCTTGTAAGACATTTTAAGATTGCCTGCTCTTACGGGCTCTTAAAATGAAAATGATTTCGCGTAAGAACGGCCCGATCTTGTAAGACGCCCAGATCTTATCAGTTGCCGTGATTTTATCAAATATCATTTCTCTTATGATGTCATTATGAGATCCCGCGCTCTTACGGCCTTAGAAGGCCTCACGTGGCCTTGCGTTAAGATTTCGAAATTTCCGACAGGGCTTGGCGATTCTGCATTTCAACTCGCTGATGATGCACGCTGAACGGGATAAAAAACGGAAAAATCACGTCTGAGTCTAGGGATGGTGAGTTGGACCGGAAGCGAGTGAGATGAGGAAATGTGAGCAGCTTTAGCGGCGCGCGCGGGCAACGGGAATGCTGAAGCTGTGATTCAACAGGGTGAGAGACAGAAGATTTGGAAATGTTAACGGCGAAGAATGGCGAATTTCTGCGACCGCCTGGAGTCCACACACGAGGTCTGAAAGTGAAGGAAAAATCCGCAGGACGGCGATGAACTCAGTGACAGAACAGGATTCGGTGACGATCTCGAGCTTGGTTAGAATGTCCGATCTGACACGGCGTGCATCAAATTTCAGCGAGGAGAGGTGCATTCGCCAGGACGTCTTCAAAGCTTCGTCTCGGAGCGCGGCGTGGAGGTATTGTAAGCGTGGGAGGGTGTGCCATTTGAGGGAATGAGCCACTGCAAAATGGAATAATGGAGGTGAAGACGCCGGAATTGAGGCAGGAAGGGCGAGTTGTCCAACATTTTGTCCCCGTCCCGAGTCCAAACAAAGAGTGAGACGTATGTTGTTCGCGGGATAGAGATAGAGTAACCCGAACTGCATCAGGTTTATAGCCCCCATGGCGTAAGGCAAAGGATAGAGAACGGGCCTGGGCAGGAGAGAACCAAGTTCAGAGTCTGTGCATCATGCCATGGGGAACCATGATTTCGCCAGGGGTCCATTTGGAGTACTGGATGCCGAGTGAGGTCCATAACTTGCGGGTCGACAGCGCTATGTCTCTCCACCGGCGACAGACCTGCATAAGCAGCAATGGTACCGCTCTACCGGTCGGACATGGGTCGTCCGTACTCGGAGGATCCAAACATTCGACAAAGACCAGGGACATGATTTCTGCCGGGATGGAAAGAATGGGATAAAAAAACCGCGTCAAGCCGCGCACCAACCTCCTTGTGCTAACGCTCGAGGTCAGATATGTAGCGTGCGGCGTAACCCTTGAATCACGCTATCTCGACTTCGATCTCTGCGAGTGCTGCTCGCTGGCTCGCTGGGGGAGCGTCACTGGTCGGGAGGGCTTGGCGCTTTGCAGGGTAGTGGTACCATCCCAATCGCTTTGATGGCCACCTTGTTGGCACACAAGAGGCATCGAGGTTCGCGGTGTGGTGGCGCGAGCAGAGATTCGTGTCACGCATCGCACCTGGTCACCGCGCGTTACATGAAAATCTGCTTTCAGCACTGTAAGCTCCCGAAATGCGCCCAGTAGAAATGTGCAAAAAAATTGGAAATCGGAAAGCCATTGGGAAGTGCAGCGATCGAAATGCAAAGCGACTTGGCGTACCTGCCTTTCCCGCGACTCGATCCGAGTACATAAATCAATTAGATATTAAAAATTAAAATACATTAACCCGTGCCGGCGACGTGCGACCGCTCATAAAACATGCCGCAGCAAAAACTTCAGCAGCGTGTCTTCCGCCCGTCCCTGCGGGAAAAACTTGCGCGTCTTCTTCGTGTACACCTGGAGATCGTCCAGTGTCTCGAATATCGTCGGTGGCGGGCTTTGTCCCTCGCTGTTGCCCCAGTCGACTAGGTCGACGAGGTTGACGTGGACCGCGCGAATCGCCTAGTCGAGATTGAAGAACAGTCAGTTCGCCTCGCTTTCGGGGTAGTCACGAACACAGCGCAGCCCACCTCTTGACACGTCCGTACCCGCTGGGGAATCGGATCAATCTCCAAGACTCGGGCGAGAGATTGTAGGCTGCCCAGATCGTTCACATCCGTCCCGTAACTCGCGCCGAACGACAGCGCCATCGCCCGCTGGTAGCCCGCGTACGCGACCTCCCGCTCAGACTTCGCATCGCCGTACTCGAGTTTACATCCGGAGAAGCGATAGAGCCGACAGAGCGCATCGTACTGGGCCGAGACGGGCGCGTGGGGGTCGTAGCTGAAGCGCGGGTAGCGGGCGAAGAAGAGCGCGAGGTGGTTTATCGGCTTGGCCTTTTTCGGTGGACGGGGCTGTGAAGGAAGGGAAGAGAAGTCAGAGCGGAGCTGCTGTGTGGATCAGAGAAGGCGGGGAATACATACTTCTTCCCGCGAGTCGGCGTGGAATTTCCGTTTAAGGGTGGGTCGCGAGGTGCCGGGGGCTGGGTTCGGCGCGGGTCCTGAAATAATCAAGCGTTGAGATTATTGCCGTTGAAACAGGAAGCATATACTTGACGGCATTAGCTGGAAGATAGAACCGAGGCCGGGCGGCGAGGCTGTCGTAGACTAATTCCGCCGAAACGCTGGAATAATCAAGTATAAGAAGTTGGAGTGGCATGATTGCGGGATGGGAAGCCCTTGCTTCATGTTGTCATCTAGAGGAAGAAAAACTGAAGCTCGGGAATTTGTGGCGGCGGAGGAGCTCCGCACCGATGAGCTTGCAATTTGAGATGTTTCTGGCGTAGAACAGCTGTCCCTGCATGCACTTAATCATCAGTTGAATACAACCGACGTCCTTCGGGAACTCGGGGTACCTGGATTCTTCGTCACTGGGTCACGACCGTCAGTTGGGTAAGATCACCGTTCTCTGGGGGAAAAAAATACCTCGATTCATCCCTGAGAGGTTCGTTAGGAAGTTGCCGCGCGAAGACCAACGTCGCAGACGTACGAGGAGATGGATATCGGGGACCCCAGTACGACAAATTTCTTGTCGTTGAATTGACTACCACGACTGTATGTAGACCGAGATCAGTACAATTCAAATGAGATCTTCGAGTGCGGACTTTGTGATATTGCGGAGGGGTGTCGACGGGGGAGCTGAGGACGTCGGAGGTCGTGACGGCGATCGAGACCTCTTTAGGGCAGAGGAACGAAGTCGCGGGGATACCACCAGAGTGGATTGGGGGGTCGTCGCCTTTCCTTTGCAGCAACATCTCGGAAAGAGAGGCGACACGCTCCGCCTCGTCGCAGGCCAGTAGTATATCGCCGGAAATGTCGTCGGCGAGCATAATATCATACTCATCCGCCTCAATAATTTGCTTTGTTATTTGAGGGCTGAATGAGAAATACAGGAAGTATTCACGGCAACGGTAATGCACTCAATCGACGCACCAGATTCCCAACGCCTCCGTCTCGAGCAAGTCCGCAGCGCGTAGGATCGCGTCTGGGACCGCCTCGTCACGGAGAAGACGGTCAAACTCGTCTTCACTGAATTCTGGGTCCATACGCGGCGTAATCGCGGCGCTGGGTGCCGGAAAGTCGTCAAGGATAGCTGACCGGAAATAAAAGATGCAGCAGGTGAGTGGCAGACGCGACGTGGCGGAGACGGAAAACAAACAATGTCACGTGTGGATGACGCGCGTGTGGCTACGACGCGTCGGAACAAACAAACCCTTCTCGAACTTGTTCGTCTGTTTGCGTTCATATCTCCTTTTCTGAGAATCCTCCTCGCATTCACCGAGTCTGCTTGCCTGTCTGAACACCTATACCACTGGTGACATCCGAGGATTCCGAGAGATTCCGAGCGACATCCGATGTCCGACGGTCAGGTTCAAAATTTTAGGTTTGAAACCGTCTCGCCCATTCATTCTCGGGGAAAAGACTTCACAAGGAGTGCACAGGTCTATGGGAAGCATGTAGCCCCGAAATTACTTCGACCCGGAGCCGAGAGGGACGCGAGGATTTTCGTTGGTGATTTGCATTGACTGCAGATCCCACTTCTAATTTTGGTCTGAAAACCTGCAGCTCGGAGGCCTAGGTCTTCGATACCATCCATCGCTCAACCATCCCGACCCTTCTGACTGCCGGTGTTCGCCTTAAATTCTTCCTTTCCCTCCGACGACCTCCTCCTCCACAACTACTTTGAACTATGCCTCCGAGGTGTGTCGACTAGGCTCTCTTCCTCTTGTACCCTTACCTTCCCTCAAATCAGATTCAACGAGGAGCACAACGACCACTTGGTGGCATACCTTGCCGAGCCATCCCAGCTCCTGCTCGATCCGGGGGCTGTCAGCACCTACTCCAACCTTGGGCCAGAGGTGTGCCAACATATTTCTCTTAACCCCAACGCGCTGCTGACTTCTGGTCAGTCCAAGTATGTATGGTCCAGGGGGCATAAGCCCGACGCTTGGCTGCGTCGGGCGGGCACAATTGAAAACCTTCGGGAGGAGGTCCTCAAGAAAGCCCAAGAAATGGCGAAGTGCGTGAGGGCCACCTCGTTACAGCTCGCCTGTCCGCTAATCGCTCACTAGGCCCAAACGCACGAAGCCCCAGTCGACGCGGAAGCCGAATCCCCAAGGTACGTGCCCATTCTCGTTCTCAGCTCGATCTCTTACCCATCGGCATTCCCCAGCTCCTCTTCCAAAGACGAAATTCGTTAGTCGTTCTCCATCACACGCACGCACCCATCTGACCTACGTGCCTCCACCAGACGTTGAAGAAGAAGCCGAAGACGATCGAAGGGGTCCGTCATTCTCATTCCGGATTCTCTCCCGAAAGTTGTAGTCTGCTTCACAACTTATATGTTCTTCAGGTCACGCACGACGTGGAGGTGGACATCCCGCACATCGCGGACGACAACGGCATACACCGCGGCCTCGCAGAGCGGGGTCTTCTGCTCCATGGGGAGCGTCCTCGAGGCGGCGCACTTGGCCAGTCAGGTGAGGGATCATGGGTTGTCGGCCGACGAGAGTGCCGACCGGAGCGACCGTGACACCGACGAGGAGGAGGAATACGGGGAGCAGGAGGAACTTGAGGAAGAGTTCGTCGTCGCCAAAAAAGAGAAGGCCAACCAGCCCCAGCGTGCGTCCGCTCTCGCATGTATACCGCATCCCGAGTCCTGACGTGCATCCCAGAGTCCTTTTCAGCGCCCAACCCCAAATCGAAGCGTGTGTCCTTTTCAGCGGCCAAGCCCAAATCGAAGCGTGTGTTGTTCTTCCGCACACAACGTACTCAAAACTAACATCAACCAGCGCCCGTCAAACGCGAGCGCGACGCCGACGACGACTCTGGCGACTCGGACATCTACACCTACATGCAGCTGAAAAAAAAGCTCAAGAAGGTCGAGGAGGGTGCGTCTGTCTGCTACTTTCCTTTCCCTCTCTTTATTCTGCTCTACACCCACCAGCACCGTGACTGATCACCCCGTTCTTCTCTTTTCTTCTCTTCTCATAGAAGCGTCGAGCAGCAAAAAGAAGACGACGAATCGGAAACCGAAACCGAAAGCGCGCAGTACGTATTGCGTCAAGCGTGCACTGAAGCTCGAGCCCGATCCTGACACGGAGGCCCCCCAGAGACGACTCGGCAGTAGTTGTCGTCCTCCCACGCCGCGTCGCGGCGCTCCCCCCGAAGTCTTTTATGGTGCTGCGCGTTGACGGCGCCCATGATCGTGAACCGCTTTAGATTTACGTATACGTTACTACTTTTTGGCTGGATGTGACGAGGCAGCGCCTCGCGCAAGAACGTACCGCGAGGAAGCGAGTCAGTGATACGGTTGATATCGGTCTCTTCCCGCCTTGGCTAACATTTCTGGACGTCTCAGGAGGCCCTAGAGGCACGGGAAAGGCATCGTATTGATGCTGAGAGAGCTGCCGAAACGGAGCGCGATCTGCGAGAGGTCATATCTCGCCTCGTTCTGTACTATCGCCGTCTGGGTATCTGACAGTACCCGTGGTCTAGAAGCTCGCAAATCTACGGGCGGCTCTCGACGAACGCAACGAAGAAGTGGCAATCGTACGTTTGCTGATCTATCCATTGCGACTTCATGCTCAACGGGTCACCAGACAAAAAAATACCTGCACGCAGCGCGCCAAGATACCCTCAAAGCTCAGTCGGTGCGTATCTCGAATGTCAATTTCCCCGGGCCTCTTCTGATCTGAATTCAGGAACTGGCCGAGCTCAAATCGCGCTCCGACAATTGCGAGCGTACGGCCGACGACGATACCACGGTGTGACATATCTCATGCGAGTCTGAATCCTGGTGTTCACTCATTGAGCTCCAGCAACTTGGGTTAAATCATACCCTCAAAGGGAAGGACGGGGAGCTTGAAAGCCGTGCGTAGTATTCTTCGTTCAAGGCCGTGTAGACCAGGGTTAACGCACGACCAGGTGCTCAAGGAGATGGTCCAGGCGCACGCGCAGATGGCAGTGCGGGATGAAGAGCTTGAGAGGGTACGTTTGGGAGTTATTTTTTGTGTCGAACACCGATAGACTTCACCGTATCTCAGACGCGCAAGCAACTCCGCTCTGTGGTGTGTACGGCCGCAGGCGCGCGTTCGGTGGGTTTTTTTTCAGACTTCATATCCAATGTTCTAATCTTTCGGTGCGCTTTGAAGATCGCGGCCATCTCCCGTGCGCGCCAGAAAATGTCGCGGATGAACTGCAGGGCAACAAAGGAGGAACTTAAGAAGGAACAGGCTGCTCATGAAGAGCTCAAGCTGGTTTGGATATTCACGGTTGTATACGCCCGACCTAATGCTTTCACAGACGTGCCGCCAGCTGATCGACATCATCGAGGCCCCAGAAGAGGCTGCGAAAGCTGATAAGGTGGGCCACCATATCAAATGTTCAGTGTTGCGTCGCTGACAAGGCTCTATTATCAAGACGAAGAGTCCGCACTCGCACGACGAAACCGGCTGCAAATACAAGACAAAGTACAAGAGATTGAAGGCGGAAACGCGGGGGTTGCAGACGGTACGTTGGGTTATTGTCTCGAATACTTCATTGACCCTCTGTGGACGTAGAAATCGTCCGACTTGGGCGCAACTGTGGAGCCCGGGTCCAGGAAGCGCAAGGTGGACGGCGAGATGGAGCAGCAGAACAAACAAGGGATCAAGTTCAAGCGTTAGTGAAACAATAACACGTCAGTCCACAACGATCTTAGTTCTAGACCCAAGCACTGACAAGCTCTAGTGGCATATCATCAGCGCAGAAAATCAACGGCCCAAAAGAATTTCCGAAGTCCGAAGTCATAATACAAATTGAGTAAAAAGGTACGAAGCTTTCCCGCGATTCGGAATGTTGGAAATATTTTAGCACCGTCATTTACATGCAAACAGCAATAGCGTCGCGGATTTTTCCGCGCTAAACTCTAGACCCCAAACGATCCCAGCTGCACGTCCCCGCTCAATCATTTCGATCCATGTGAGTTCAATGATTACCTATTCTGAGTCCTGTCCTGATCTTTCCGCAGATATTTCAGCAGCGGGGAATTTTCAAGTCACGATGCTACGAAGCGGACTCAAGTTTCACCAGTTGGGCGTCTGGGTTCAATTCCGGGTAAAACACGGAGACGGCTCTTAATTTGAAGGTTTTCATTGTTCAGCGAACGGAAGAATGTAATATTTTTGAAGCGGTAGGGTATATGATTGAAGTTCAGGCTCGGAACTGGATCAACTTGTTCAACCAACTTGTTGTGTGTGTATCGTCGCACGCGTCAAAACCAGCTTCTGCAACTTCTCCCGCATATTGGCTGCCTAGTAAGCTCGCAAAACAGCACGCCAACGTTCGCCTCTGTTGTCCCTTGAGCCATCACATTGAACATTCGGACGCGCGCTGCGCAATCGAGCTGCGAGAATCCAAGAATCGCACGGTGAGTAATGAGAGCTGCGACGTGTCGATGTTGAAGGGAGAGAGAGCCTTGATATCGTGAGTCTTTCCTGGTCCGCGCTATCCTAACTTCAGTAGTCTCAAATCAATCTCAATCCCTCAGGAATGGGCCCAGAGCCGTCTGGCAAGCCAAACACCGACCTAAGCTTGGCTGGTGATCAGAAAAGTGTCCACTGCAACAGCCCAGCTTGACTTGAAGGAGATCTGAACACCGTGTCCTCCTGAAGGAAGCGTGGTTCGACGAGATGGATTGGGGCGCACGGAGGCGAGGGAGGAGGAGGATGAGCAGGCTGCGAGGGCGCGCGAGGAGCGCGCGCGCGAACGTGATCTCGAGCGCGACGGGGAGCGGGAACGCGAACGCCGCCACCGCGCCGAGCGGAGTGATGACTCGTCTGCGGGGACGCCGAGCCATCCGAGCCCCGTACTCTCTATCTCGACACTGGGCACGACGCCCAGCCTGCCACCCATCGGAGAGGGGTACCTGCATCATAGTAAAAACAAGGAGCACGAACTAGACATCCGCCCCACGATCCCCGTAGCGCCCGTGCTGGACCCTCCGCGGCTGCTGCGGCCCATCCCTGGCACATTCTGTATCTGCCACGGCGACTCGTCTCCGTGTCCGATTTGAGCTATCTTGCTTACGGACCAACGTATCGCTATGAGTGTGCCACGAAAACGTGGGTTGAAGACTCGGACCTGAGCGGGTTTCATGGTGGGACACGTGTATGGCAACAGGGGACTGGACAGCTTCGTATTTCCGTGCCGGAACTTCGGCAGGCGTGATTGGCGGGCCGGAAATGGCCCGTTAGGATGGTAGGGACCCCAGACACAATGTCAGAAATGTGGGTGGGGTGTGCCGTAGCTATCTTCAGGGGAGAAAGTGATGGTGTATATTCTTTTGAGTCGGATTCTTCATTCGGCCAAATACCAGTTCATTCCACACAAGTGGGCTTGAAGTCAACTTAAAACTCAACTGCGTATGATCAGCGCAGCCATTTTCTTTTCGGGATTGTGGTTGCATTTTCATTTCGCGCCGCCGCACAAGAAGCAATTAAAGTGACAATGAAAGTCTAGACACTAGTTCTTTCGTCCATTGGTGTGGCATGGCTACACAAGGCATTCCAGAGTTCCAAAAAGCGCTTTAACCATCGGATATGGGAGGTGGGTCCTGGATTCACAAACTCCTGGACCTTGGACCGGACTCAGGCTCGTGGTTCACTGTGGTTCGGTCAAGGTTCGAACCTATTTTTCGTCCACAACTCAAATCACCCAACTTTTTCAAAACGTCGTCAGCATGCAAATTTCTACTTCTGGGAACATAAGACTCTTCCAAAGCCCCAACAAAACCCCAGACGATACCCAGTTCTTTATAACTGGCGGACTTACTTTTGATGGCAGTTTGATTGCAGGTTGCGCAATGTCCTCTCCGTTGTGTTTCTGAATGCCAGAATCCCCGATAAAATGGCCAATCGGGGTTGGTGGGTGGGGAGCCTACTTTAATAAACATACCCTTCAATAATATTTCTCCAAGATTTCTTTCGCTCCCAGGTACAATTCAGATTCAGGGAGGTTCAGCGAGGTTCGGTGGTATCTGAACCTTGAACTGGATTCGAAGTTCGGTACAGTGAACCTCACAGCCACTGAACCATCCGGTTTGGGTTCCGTTCAGGTTCGCCAGTGGTTCAGAACCCGACCGCGGAAACACTACTCGGTGTGTCTCCCCTTGCATTATCCATCGAAAAATTCTGCAGGTTCTCATTTCCGGTTGGGAGAACCCGCCAGCAGGATTTGCATCTGAATCAATTTCCCGCATATGTATTCCATCAATTCCTGGGATCCCTCACTGATTCCGCATCTGAACTCATCTTCCATCAGTCTGCCTGAGCGTTTACTGGCAGTTTTTGTTCTTGAAGGATTAATCCAGTTCTTCATTCAGACACAAATTGCAATTGCAAAGCGCTCCTACTAGTATGGCCGCCTAATTTTAATCGGCAGATTCTCGGTTACCCCTGTTTGTGTACTTACCAACATTTTCCCGACTGTTTTAGTCAGGAGGATCCTGCTGGTTCTGTATGTGCGTGTGCACTCCTTTTGTCATCTAGAGGTACTAAATTACTGCACTTTCAAATCAGCTTGCATTTGTTGCCGAAACTTTTCTGGCTCTCTGTCCGAGATACCCGTTTGCTAAATTGACCCGAAATCCTCCGCATTTTACATTCCATTTTAGTATTTCTCGGAAATGTAGCCCCAATCTTGAGATTTGCGCATTAGGAACCCATGCCCCGTGTGAGACTGAGATTAAGGTGAGTTCCGCCCCACCCTCAACTCAATTTTTTTCCGCCCCCTAGCAGTCAGTAACACTGCAGTCGCTCCCTCAATTCGACAATGCAATGACAATATTGTACGACTGCGGGAACAGAGTTCAATCGGCCCTGCAGGAAGTTGCAGCTTCACGGGGCAAAGCCGTCTCGCCGCGAGATGAGACGGCGTTGCCAGATTCTCACCGGTTCTGTTTCAATCGATCCATTACCCAGGTTCAGATACTTGGTGGACGAGCACCGTTTTCCTGGCCTCGCACATGCTTGCTCCAAATATTGCAAAGGCTCGCATGTTATTCCCCTGACTTACGTCAACACAAAGGAACAAACGAGAGCCTGAAATGAACTTACCAGATTTTCCTAAAACCTGGGTGACAAGAAAATGCTATAAGTGACCCATTCTCGTCAAATTCCCGGGATTGATGAGCCAGAATACGAGCGACCAATGCCGAATCATTAGGAATGATGGGACAATAGATAGTACAGCGGTTATATGTGTCTCTGCATCAGGGAACCATTGCTTCAGCCCCAGAAGTTGAGCACAAACAGAAACACAGACTGTTCCATCCAAATCTGCGCGCACTGAACTCCATCCCTCACCAAAGCAGCGAACCGAGTTCACGGCGAGTATCAACACCATCTGCAAACAGCAATCCCTAGTATTATAATCAGACCCGGTACTAAATGCTCAGCTGCACTAGAAAGCCGGGGATTCACAAACCTTCTTCTGTCTTGCAATAAGTATCCCCCGTGTCCGAATTTTGCGGCGGCGCGAAACGAAAATGCAACCACAATCCTGAAAAGGAAATGGCTGCGCTGATCATACTGTTGTATTTCGTTCAATTCGTAAGGCGGTTTGGGGTGTGACACCATCGTACGAACTGACCCTTTCGTAACCGGTCCCCTTTAGGGAATTTGATCCACCGGCAACGCTCGGCTAAGCTCGGCTAGCTCGGCTAAGCCCAAAATCACCTCTTTGACTGGGTGACTTACAAAAATTTTCGTAGGTTTTTGGCTGTGTGACGCGTGACCATACGAATTGAACGAAATACTACAGTAAGCGGTTGTTGAGTTTTAAGTTGACTTCAAGCCCACTTGCGCGGAATGAACTGGTATTTGGCGGAATGGAGAATCCGACTCAAAAGAATACACACCATCACTTTCTCCCCTGAAGATAGCTACGGTACACGCCCACCCACATTTCTGACATGTGTCTGGGGTCCTACCATCCTAATGGGCCATTTCCGACCGCCAATCACGCCTGCCGAAGTTCCGACACGGAAATACGAAGCTGTCCAGTCCCTGTTGCCATACACGTGAGTATTCGTCCAGAACGAAAATTTCATTGTCTACGCTGGAACTTGCTACAAATGCTACAACCTGAGCCCATTGCACCCCAAGGGAATCGACCCTCCATGCATCGTACGTCTTTTTTTTCACTTTGAATAAAGTCAGGGCCTCATTCGAATCATTTTCTAGAACAAAGGAGAAATCATCGACACGGCAATGGGCGTTCCTCAGGATCACGCTTTTCTCATGAAACAACGCTATCCGGCCGGAATGATCAAAGTTACGGCTACCGGCCTCCAATGTGTTGGATTTAGCATGGAGCTTTACGAGTCGTTAAGTAAGGCACAGATTCGCTATCCCCTCGAAGGAGGAGGGGAAGGCGGGGACTCCGAGCGAAGATTTACAGTAAGAAGCGGAAGGCGGGGAGCCAGGATCTACGGGATGGGAAAGTTCAGTCGCAAAAACTGAAAAAGAGCTGAATGTCGTACTCTAACTCAACTCGCCCTGCTGAAAAGAGAAAAATGTTAATGCCTGCCAATGTTTTGGATGATATCTTTGTGCTTCCGCGCTTCCTGAACCCATCTTGCACGCCACTGGCTTAAACATTTAACGTGAGTCTAATGGACAATCTAGGAGCTTTGGACTTCGCGAAAATTAACAAGACTAGAGTCGGGTCTATCGGCCGATGTGGCATACCAAAAGTTTATTCATCCTTCAATGTTGTTTGGTCTTTGACGCTTCCTGCGAGGAGACTTGAAGAAAGTATATATCGCAAAACATGGCCCAAACAGAGACGAGCGGAGGTATAAGTAAATGCATCAGAACCAGGAGCGTGAGTAATCCTGCAGTTTCTCACCCCCGCGCATTTGCGGTGGGTAAATGTTCCCGCAAAGCGGCTGAAACTCCCGCGCGCTGCTGAAGTGAGTGCGACAGGTCGAGTCTCGCGGGGAGCGTGGCCTCCGGTTGCTGGGCTGCGCGGCGTCTTCGAGCGTGCGTGCATCGCCTCCTCCCTGCGACCGCCTCGTCGCGCTGAGTATGGACGGCATCGACAGTTAGACAGCTACAGTGCAGATGGAGGGTGCTGCGACCGGCGAGATCGACTTTTCGCGTGAGGTACAGTCGTGTGCAGGGGAGGCGACGACGCCGGTGTGGTGAATGTCAAAGAGACGCAGCGTGGGGGCAGCTGAGGATGGTGGTGCACGTGAAGCGAAGCAGGCGGCGTGGGGGATAGGCAATCGCCGCTGTGGCCGTTGTGCAGGTCGCTGGTGCTGCTCCTTGTGTTTGCGGCGTGCGGCAGGCTAAGCTTCGAGCGACAGCGTGGTATATCGCTGAGGATGCTCGCGGCACGCTTGGATGCGACCTGCGCGATGGGAAATGGCCGCCGTAAGTGGTGCGCACGCCGGTGGCGCTATGCGTGGTGCTGAGGATGCGCTCAAGCGCGCTCGGGGAGTAGTGGGGAGTAGTGCGCCGGAGATGCTCGTTGGGCGCGAAGAGATGACGAGGGCGGCGCCGGCGACGGGGAACGGCTGCCGCGGATGCAGGAGGTGGTGCTGCTGAGGAGAGCTGCAGGGGCAGGCGTCGAGCGGCGATGGCGGTACTTCGCTCGAAACGGTCGCGGCGCGGGGCGGACGACGGCGGGTGGGCGACGAGAAACGGGCACTGCATACGGTGGTGGTGGTGCGCGTCGTCCTACCGATGCGCGCAAGCAGGGCGTTGGGCCTGTAGGGGCACTCTTGCATCGGCTGTGGCTGTGATGACTCGCGGTGCGTGGCGAGGCGATGAAGACAGCGCGGGCGTTGGAGGACGCCGGCTAGATGTGCTGCGGTTGCCGGGAGGGGTAGGTGCCGTGATGGATATGCGCCCAAGCGCGCGCGCCGAGAGGGGCCGGCGTCGAGGGGAGAGTGGGGCAGTACCGGAGCGACCATCGCGGGCAGACGCGAGGAAAGCGGCATATGGGATGGGGAATGGACGCACTGAAGATCGTTGTTGCGTCTGTGGGGTCAATGAGGGCGGCGCGCGCGTGGAGGAAGGGCAGCGCCTGCTGCGTGTCGTATCTGGAGTGCACGGGAGCCTGGTGCTGAGGGCATGGGCGTGGTAGGACGTCCGGGGCTCTGTAGCGCACTAGGCGTAGGGGGCGAGTAGCCTCATAGTCGCTGAACACATCGCATTCCGCGTCATGCAGCTGCAGAAGGCCGGCGCGGGCGGCGGACAGTCCTGGTAGTTGCGGTGCATCTCGTACATGACGCCCTGGCGGGGCGGGAAGGAGCGACGGGCGTACAGGCAGCGGCGATCTGAAAGGGGATCAGATGGCTGAGGACGAGGTTAGTAAATCCACCACAAGGAAGAAACGGGGGGGTGGGGAGGGCGAGGAGAAAAGAAGGATGAGGAAGGGGAGGAAAAGAAAAGGGAAAAGGAGCGGAGGAGAAACTTGCCCGTATCCCGCTCGCAAGCGTCGAATTCGCGATGGAAAAGGGCGGTCTGATAGGATTGCGGTCAGTGCGTTCCCTCCCGTTCGACTCAGGATGACGCCGGATGACGGATTGGACTATCTAAGGGGTAATCAGCCTAGGCAACGCGAAGGTACACTGCACGCACGATACTCGTTAAATGGGAGCACAGCCCGAGCTCCAAGTCGCACCCGCGACGAGATGCAGATTCGCGTCTGAGCAGAACAGGTGCCGCCGAGGCGCTCGAAGACCAAGTCGTTAGCCTGGGGCACGAGGGATGCCGATGCACGACGTTGAAGTGACGCTGCGATGGGGACCGATAGGGACGCGTGCATTGGGCGCATTGGGACTGGGGAGAGAAATAGCCAGTGAGATTAGTAAAAGGAAAGGAGGACTGATAATAGGCGACGCACCGTGGATACGACCGACGCCGGCTGCCTTCTCCTCGATCCATTCAGCACCCAGCTGCATGGAAGTAGAAGCACTTCCACGCGGGGAGATCGACCGCTGGGTCAGCGGATGTCTGTACATGACAGAGAAGGAAGACTGAAGGACAATGAAGCAAATAATTGATGGAAAAAGAAAACGCACCTTTGATCGAGCAAATTCATGAACGTCGGGGTTCCAAACGATGTGCATGGGCAATGGCATCGTAAGGTGTGTCGGAGATCCTGCAATCGTCGAACTTGGAAGGATTGTGGCGCGTGGAAGTCGGCACCGCCCGAGTTGTGTCGAGCGTGGCGGCAATGGACTCAAAGCGAGACTTGGAGGCTGAATGAGAGCCGGGGCGACGGGCAGAGGGGCTGGGAAGAGCTTCGGCCGAGGGAGGGGCAGGATTCAATGTTGCGGGAGACGAGGGAGGGAGTCGAAGAAGACGATATGGAGCAAAATTCATTAGCCGAGAAGTGGCCGGCGAAGAGGACGAATGGAAGAGGGGGTTGTGAGTAGGAGTAGGGTTAGATTAGGATTGGGACTGGATAAGCACCGCGCGAGGGGCATTGAGGCGGGGGCGAGTGACGAGGATGGTGGTGGGAGTGAAAGAGACGACGTGGCAGCGCTGATCGCCGCGGCGCCGACGGACAGCGGCGCCATGCAGCGGCCAATAAACGCGTCGTGCACGGCGTCGCGACATCCTGAATCTGTGCAATCTCGCGTGGCGTGGAAAGCTTTGTATCGAAGATGCGGGGCGCGACGCACATGATCGCCGCGTCGGGCCGCTGGATGAACACGCGCGCGACGACGAGCCAGCCTTAGAGCCAACGGCGTCAGTATGGTGCGCAGGAAGGTAAGGGCAGGGGATGGGAAGGAAGAACGACGCAGATATGTCGACAGAGAAGGGCGTGCCGTTGGGGCTGCGATCGCAAGATATGTGGTCAGCACTGAGTAGAGTAATAGAAAGGCACACGCACCTCGCGATCCCGCCTTGAGGTTAGGAAAGCCCGTCATCGGATTGCACCTGAGGTATGAGATCCGCCGGTAGAGTAGCTACAGCGAAGCGGTGCGTGGCAGTGCGGGGGTCTACATGCAGGCTCCGCCAGTGCACGCAGACAAGTCCGTCGATGGTCTCTGCGTGGCGTCGGGATGTGCTTAGGGCGGGACGGCGAGCTGGATTAGGAATGGAAAAGAGGTCACCCAAAAAAGATATAAGCGTACGATTCTATCCCGAGTGTTGTGTTGGCGGAGGGCTGAGTGGGCGGACGTATTGCGAGTGGAACATGATAAGCTCAAGGAGAGGCCGAGAGCGGCATTGCATCGCCCAAAATCTTGGGGAGTGGGGGAGAGAGCATCATGGTCGCTGTGGGCATCGGTGTCCCTGTCTCGCGCATACTGCCGCATAGCGTCGTTGTTGCGGCGGAGCAGCATTAGCTGCATTGGCCCTGCGTGCCTGTGGTGTTGCGCCGCTCGAGGGAGTGGCACAGACTCAGATAACGGGTTGATCTTGTCAGCGCCACGACTCGGTTCGCGCGTTCACGCCTGTTCCACTAGGACAGCGCAACGCACGCGGGAGACTGGCGCACAGTTAAGTAGGTCAGACATGAGCAATTGATCGGAGTTAGGGCTCTCTTTTCTCGACGCACATGAACTCCTCATGGTCTCTGCCAGTACACCGGTTGCGACTTTACACAATTGCAAAAAGGGCCACGCGGGCACAACCTTGTGCGTGAATATGAGATGACCCTGCGACTTCGAAAATTTGTCTAGACTGCGCGAAATGCGATCAAAGCATTAAAGGTGTACCTATAATGGTTGATAGCAATAACGTCCGAGCTGTCAAGGGTCCTGACAGTATGTATGTAGCATGGCTTACGGCTGGCACTGCTTCGCCTTCCACCTCTTTGTCGCTACCACCATCTACGCCCACCCTTAGTGTTCCACATCCTCTCGACAGACTACAATGAACATCCTCGACAACATTCTACCCGTGCTTAGGGTTGCTCAAGCAGCTGCTGCAGGCAATCCTGTTCCAGGACTCGAGGGTGCAATCACCGGTGTTGTCGCACTAGCTGAAATGGTTTCGGTGCGTAAATAGATGTCAGTGAGAACATCAATATTGTCTAAAGACACTCTTGATAGACGATGGAGGGAAACAAGGCTGATCTACCGGAGCTGGACAAAAGGCTCAAGCAATTGACAGATATTGATACAGTGGGATATAGTGACAATTTGAAACAACGCTTGAACAAGTTGAAGGAGTGCGTGATATGTAGTAGATTTCAGCCTTTAATTGATGCATTTCTCTCCATTTCATAGCAATCTCAAGCCAATTACTACCAGACTCACATCACTTGAAAAGAAATCGAAAATCAAGCAACTTTTGAAGGGCAAGAAGTATGAGAAGGAGATTCAGAACATCAAGGCTTCCATTACATCTCACATTCAAGACTTCACAGTAAGATTTCCTTCCGTTTGTGTATTTCATGTCTGTCTAATTTGTTCTGTTTCCAGTTCCATAATAGCATTTCAATCAAAATCTTGGTGGATCAAATGTCCACAAAAGGTATGGAGAGTCATTTTCTTGTAAACTTGCTGTAGAACTTCTTTGCAGTTGATCGGGTGGATACAGCTGTTCAAAGAATGGAACCACAATGTATGGATTGTCATCCCTCCTTCAGCTGCATGTAATTTTGTTTCAGTGGGGCAGACTCACAAAGAAATCCAAGAAATAGCATCAGAAGGTAACAATTGTGACTTCTTTCCAAAAAAAATAATAATTGATGTTTGTCTAGTCCAGGATGGCAACAAGACTGGTAAATATGAATATTGCTTCTTGTAAATCTTGTGGAGTTCCTCATATCTGTTTAGTGAAAAGTGACCATATTGGACAGACCCTAGCAAAGATCAAATATGTTTCAGCACGCTACAATGCTCCAAACACCCCAGACAAATGCATGGAAGGTACTCGGGTTGGCATTATCCAGGACCTCCTAGCATGCTTGACAACACCATCCAATCCATCTCAGCGCATAGTCATGCTTAGTGGCTCTGCAGGCACTGGGAAATCAACAATTGCCAAGACTGTTGCATCTATTCTTGCAGAAGAGAGACACATCCTAGCAGCTTCCTTTTTCTTCTCCCGGAACTATGCAGAGCGTAGGGATATCAAGGGTCTCCCTCTCACCCTTGCCTATCAATTGGCAGACTATAATGCAGACTTCAAGAATATTCTTGTCAAATTCTCGGATGAAGACCATAGTGGGATTCTTGATGCAGACCCACAACTGCAGTTTCAGAAACTAGTTGTAGGTCTGCTTGCTCAAACTCCAACTAGTGAGAAGCTCTGGGTTATCTGTCTGGATGCACTGGATGAATGTGGACAAGATAGGGGCCACATATTTCTCTGGTGGCTCTCAGACAATATCAAAAAGATACCAGTTCATGTTCGCTTTTTCCTAACTGGCCGGCCAGATGTTCCCTCATATCTCAAGCATGACACTCTCCGCTCATTGATGCATGGAATTATCCTTGATGATATTGATAAAGAAACTGTTGGGAAGGATATCCGAAGATATGTTGAACAATCATTGGATGGCAGTTCTTGGACAATACAATATCCTTGGAAGCCTCAGGTGTATGAGGTGGATGAGATTACCAGACGTGCAGATGGGCTCTTTGTGTTTGCTGCTACAGCTGTTCGCTATATTTGTGCACCAAGATTCAATCCTCAGAAATCTCTGGGCTACCTGCTCAAAGGTGAAGCACTGGTGGATTTAGATGAGCTATACTTCCATATTGTCAGTGATGCTATTCCAAAGCCATCAGAGATGGATGCTCGTGCTCAAGATTCATACCATGTTTCTATGAGAATCCTCAGCACAATTTTGGAGTTGTTAGAACCAATGGACCTCAAGGATCTAGCAGTGTTGCTTGACTTGGATGATGATTCTGTCACAGAAGCATTTACTCCCCTGAGTGCAGTTATTCATGCACCAGAGACTGGAGGAGTGCAGATCTTACATCTGTCATTCAGAGAGTTCATGACATCCCCAAAATCGAAGCTATATAAGGACCGTGTAGACCTCTTGTGTGGGACAGAGGAACAGAAGCAGGAACTTGCATCTAAGGTGCTTCAGACAATGCAGACTGAACTCAAGTTCAATATCTGTGACCTGCCCACATCACACCTGAAGAATGCTGAAATGCCAGATCTTGCAGAGAAACTGAACACCTGTATACCAATATATATAAGATACTGTTGCTGTTTCTGGGCAGATCATCTAGCAGCAGTACCAATCAATGCAGAAAATTCAGGAATAGCTAAAAGGTTTTTTGAAACCAAATGCCTTTTCTGGCTTGAAGTCTTGAGCTTACTTGGAATGGTATCCACTGCATTACCAGCTCTATCAAAACTCATAGCATGGAGTAATGTATGAAGAATATTTTGATCAAAGCTATTAAGGGACTAATTGTTCATTAGGATCCAATCATACAACACTTCGCTGCAGATGTAAAACAATTTATCAGGTTCTTCTGGACTCCAATCACTCAAAGTACCCCACATCTTTATTTGACAGCCTTGGCCTTTGCACCAGTGCAATCAGAAGTTAGCCAAAGACTCCGACCTCAGTTTCCAGGGCTTCTATCAATTTTGAAAGGACAGATGGAGAAATGGCCAGCAACACTTGGAGTACTTGAAGGTCACACTTCTGTGGTCACATCAGTAGCCTTCTCCCCAGATAGGAAGCACATTGTCTCTGGCTCCTATGACAGCACTGTGTGCTTGTGGGATGCAGAGAGTGGAGCACTCGTGGGCAAGCCATTAGAAGGCCACACTGATTGGGTCAGATCAGTAGCCTTCTCCCCAGATGGGAAGCACATTGTTTCTGGCTCCGATGACAGCACTGTGCGCTTGTGGGATGCAGAGAGTGGAGCACCCCTGGGCAAGCCATTAGAAGGCCACACTTTTTCAGTCACATCAGTAGCCTTCTCCCCAGATGGGAAGCACATTGTCTCTGGCTCCGATGACAGGACTGTGTGCTTGTGGGATACAGAGAGTGGAGCACCCCTGGGCAAGCCATTAGAAGGCCACACTGATTTGCTCACATCAGTAGCCTTCTCCCCAGATGGGAAGCACATTGTCTCTGGCTCCAATGACAGGACTGTGCGCTTGTGGGATGCAGAGAGTGGAGCACCCCTGGGCAACCCATTAGAAGGCCACACTGATTGGGTCACATCAGTAGCCTTCGCCCCAGATGGGAAGCACATTGTCTCTGGCTCCCATGACAGGACTGTGCGCTTGTGGGATGCAGAGAGTGGAGCACTCCTGGGCAAGCCATTAGAAGGCCACACTTTTTTGGTCACATCAGTAGCCTTCTCCCCAGATGGGAAGCACATTGTCTCTGGCTCCCATGACAGGACTGTGCGCTTGTGGGATGCAGAGAGTGGAGCACCCCTGGGCAAGCCATTAGAAGGCCACACTTTTTGGGTCACATCAGTAGCCTTCTCCCCAGATGGGAAGCACATTGTCTCTGGCTCCCATGACAGCACTGTGCGCTTGTGGAATGCAGAGGGTGGAGCACCCCTGGGCAAGCCATTAGAAGGCCACACTTCTTTGGTCACATCAGTAGTCTTCTCCCCAGATGGGAAGCACATTGTCTCTGGCTCCGATGACAGGACTGTGTGCTTGTGGGATGCACAGAGTGGAGCACCCCTGGGCAAGCCATTAGAAGGCCACACTGATTTGGTCACATCAGTAGCCTTCTCCCTAGATGGGAAGCACATTGTCTCTGGCTCCGATGACAGGACTGTGCGCTTGTGGGATGCAGAGAGTGGAGCACCCCTGGGCAAGCCATTAGAAGGCCACACTGATTTGCTCACATCAGTAGCCTTCTCCCCAGATGGGAAGCACATTGTCTCTGGCTCCTATGACAGGACTGTGCGCTTGTGGGATGCAGAGAGTGGAGCACCCCGGGGCAAGCCATTAAAAGGCCACACTGATTTGGTCACATCAGTAGCCTTCTCCCCAGATGGGAAGCACATTGTCTCTGGCTCCCATGACAGGACTGTGTGCTTTTGGGATGCAGAGAGTGGAGCACCCCTGGGCAAGCCATTAGAAGGCCACACTGATTTGGTCACATCAGTAGCCTTCTCCCCAGATGGGAAGCACATTGTCTCTGGCTCCGATGACAGGACTGTGCGCTTGTGGGATGCAGAGAGTGGAGCACCCCTGGGCAAGCCATTAGAAGGCCACACTGTTTCGGTCACATCAGTAGCCTTCTCCCCAGATGGGAAGCACATTGTCTCTGGCTCCGATGACAGCACTGTGCGCTTGTGGGATGCACAGAGTGGAGCACCCCTGGGCAAGCCATTAGAAGGCCACACTTCTTTGGTCACATCAGTAGCCTTCTCCCCAGATGGGAAGCACATTGTCTCTGGCTCCTATGACAGGACTGTGCGCTTGTGGGATGCAGAGAGTGGAGCACCCCTGGGCAAGCTATTAGAAGGCCACACTGATTTGCTCACATCAGTAGCCTTCTCCCCAGATGGGAAGCACATTGTCTCTGGCTCTGATGACAAGACTGTGCACTTGTGGGATGCAGAGAGTGGAGCACCCCTGGGCAACCCATTAGAAGGCCACACTGATTGGGTCACATCAGTAGCCTTCTCCTCAGATGGGAAGCATATTGTTCCTAGCTCCCAGGACAGCAATATGCACTCACAGGCTGTCCTTCAGGTTGCACACTCCAACACACTATCCTCTTACTCACACTTGCCCATCTCCTATTGCAGTAATTCTATCACAGTAAGCTCTAATTTCCTCTGTAGGTTCCCAGTGTTTACTCTCTTCTATTTCAGCCTGCAATCCCTTATGTTTCTCCTTTTTGGACTATTCAGGAAGGCTGGGTTTTGTCTAGCACTGGTCAATTGATTTTCTGGCTGTCTCATGAACACAGAATTGGATTCTGGATGCCTCTCAACAAACTCATAATTGGCAGACAGCAAACTTTGCTGTCATATAATGACTTTGCTTATGGTACTGAGTGGGCAAAGTGTTATCTATCATTACTGGCAGAGTACCCTTAATAGGATTGTATGATAGTATTTACCTCAGCTTAAGTTTCTATAGTTCAGTGATCTTTTCTTTAATACACCTCTGGTGACATGGTAGTACAGTTTTAGAGCACTCTGTGACCCAGGGACATTCCTTCTCACAAAGAAGATGTCTCATCTGCAGGTGAAACTATACTACTTAAGTACTGTAAAGTGAACCATGTGAAACTATTATGAAACATGTGTACTGTGTACATAGTCCATGTGGTTTACAAATGTTTACCATGTGTTCTACTTGAATGTTCTTTTTTCTTTTTCTTTTTGGTGGTACAATTGAGCCAGTGAGCAACTAACAATAGGTTAGCCCAGACTGGCACGCGTATAGGTCGGACCGTGAGATCCTGGGAGACAGAAACACTAGCCAGAAAAATGCACACCTGCACACCCTTTCGGGGCAGTGTGGGGCTGCAGGACTAGCCAATTCCTACATTATTTCGGAGTTGGTCTTGGGTTAGTGCCCTGTGACCCACTAATACTCTGGATTCCCTAAACCAATTGTCTGGTAGCGTACCTTCTTTGTCCAGTGTATTGGACCAGGTCTCTTCCACCAGTGTTGGTGCTAAGCGGGGTGGTTCCCTTTTGCTGACCTGTTTGCAAGGATAATATCTTGTTGGAGACACTGGTTCAGATTAAAGATCCACTTGTTTATGATTTCTGCTTAGAATAACGGGGCTCCGGCCCGTGTTATAACCCGGTCATTTCTCAGCTTCCATATTGTGTATACCGTCTTGGACACCAGGATCCTGCACAGGCGCTGCGCACCACGGTTTTTCTTCCTATTCCTGTCTGTGAAGTCCATTAGTCCACTGCCCAGGATGCTACTGAGGGAGATCTCTGGCTAGTCGGGCTCTTTCTCGTGCTAGAGTCTCTCTGCTGCTTTCTAGAGAATATCTAGACCGGGGCTACTGCACTTGACGAGGATGTATTTCAGGTCTTCCGTCTCCCCGCACTCTTGGCATATGGCTCTTTCTTCGCATTCTGGGATATGTTTCCAGTAGTTGCCAATCTGATGTGCATTGTGCATTGATTTCCACAGGAACTGCGCTGTTCGAGGTGTGAAGTCCTTGCTCCGGAGTGAGCACCACATTTCCTTGTCAGAAACAGTTCTGCCTTGTAGGTGCTTTATTTTCATTTTGACCTCTGCCAATTTGCTGGTTGTGGATGGTCTAGGGTCCAAGCTATTGACCTTGATCTCGCGGATGCCTTAGTAGAAGGTCCTTTGTCTATTGCCCAGCAGATGTATGCCTGTGAGTGCCGTTCCAACAGGTACGTCAAGAGGTATCTGTCAGCAACAGCCTCTGGGTTGGCTAAACAGTGAGTAACCCAGCGAGAACTCCAACCAAGATAAACCCGATAGACACTAGTAGCTGGTGTGTTCCCCGAGCAGTAGGACCAACCATATGGTGTCCTCTCTAGGAGGCCGTATGTCGTAGGTTGGGATGTGAGGCGGAACCCGGAACGAGTCGAAGAGGGTGTGATATCCACTCAGGTATACAACCCGGGGCATGGATACAACCCGTAGCATGATGGAGGAAGCGGGGCAGGGTGGAGACAATGCCTATGTCAAGCCAAGGTAGAAGCCTGAGATTAGACGAGGTAGAATCTACTGTACATGGAGATTCCACCAAGCTTATATAGGCTTCTAATAAATTAAAGCAATCACGGTCAATCAGTTCCTGTACTACAGCATTAAGGAGCATTAATGCTGATACTCCTCTGTGTCTGTTTCCGTGGTGTCAGAGGACTTAGGAGACCCAATGTTCGGGTTTCCTAATCCTGAATGTCATCGTATCCAGTGGTTCAAACCCGATCGGTTTGCAACCAGTCATGTACTTCGTGTATGTTTCTATGTCAGCCGTGGTGCGTCCAGGGACTAGGATTTGTCTGTACGGGTTCCTAGTCCCTAATGTCTTCTGTATCCCATGGCGCAGACTCCCTGAGTCTGCGGCTTTAGAATCCGTGGCCAGGTTTCAACCATGAGAAGGTCACGTGGTGGTGGTTCTCCTGCACCATCTCGTCGCTGTTGTCACCACTTGCCGTGTGCCTGAAAAGGGACACGAAGCCAGCCATCTCTGCCACAATTTGGTGTGCAAAACAGAGGGTCATGTCATTTGGGAGGGCATGGTAGAGAATCAACATCATAAGGGCTGTGTGGTGTTGGTGTTGTGCCCTCACAGCAGTTGTGGAAAGGTTGTCGTAGTGTGTCCTCACAAGCACAAGTGTATTAAAAGTATACCTGGTGTGACTGAGGCTAGCTATTTAGCTAACCCGGATGTATATTGTCATTCACTGCGTTCCGCCCACTGGTAGACGGCGGCGTTTCGAGATGCCTCGCTAGCGCCTAGCCGAAGGCCGTGTCTAGCCGCATCTAGCTGGCTAGTCACATCCATTACGAGGCGTGACGAGGCGGCTAGACAAAGCTCCAAAAACCAAGACTCCGAGATGGAGGAGTCTTGCCATCATCGAGCTCTGAGCAGTGTGTCGTCCGACTCAATTGTGTGCTGTGAAGTAGTTAATTCCAGATGTATCGGCTTTCGTCGTTGATTTCGGCTCCGTTGTTACAGCACAATCAATGACGGCATGCCTTGAGCATAACGGCATTGCATCAGTTCTCAGCCCGTCGAGTCCTGACCACTAAATGGTCCAACGGCGCACTCATCCAGCCCCGGAGCCCCGCCGTCTAGAAGGAGACATGTCGAGGTGTATGGAGCCGCCTCGACAATTGTCATCTATGTAGCCGCAAAGCTCCTCGGTGCGCCTCGCCAAGGCTGTGTCTATCTAAGCGAGAAACCGGTGTTCTAGATCCTTGATGCCCACCTGAGCATATAGGAACTTCGCGAAGTGTCCCGGGTATACCCCAAGAGTGCTTCGCGAAGTTTCTGGGGTAGCCATAAAAGGGTTCCGACGGGTCGTGGGGCTTATGGGCGGCATTCCGGCGCTGTCGTAGCCATCAATACTTGCTTCACCGGCCATACGGCAATTTATTGGATCAATTCCGAGTTGCACGGACTCGCCGGCATCTCGGTAGATATAGCCTAATCGAGAAATAAAAGAACAAATCGCAAAATCCCGTACGCCCGCGCTCTTCACCACCCCTCCCGCCCTGCTGGAAAGCCCCCATTCCTCCTACATGCTAAATCTTCGCGCGCACGCGTCCCGCCCGCCGTTTCCACCCGCCGTTCCCACCCGCATTTTCGAAATCGGGGGCGCGCGCGCAGCGAGGCGGGTAGATCCCGTACGCCCACGCTCTGCACCACCCCTCCCGCCCTGCTGGGTAACCTCTATCCTTCCTGCATGCCAAATCTTCGTGCCCACGTGTCCCGCCCGCCGTTTCCACCCGCCGTTCCCGCCCGCGTTTTCGAAATCGGGGGCGCGCGCAGCGATGCGGGTAAATACCGTACGCCCACGATCTCCGCCACCCCTCCCTCCCCGCTGGTATACCTCCAACCATCCGCATGCTAAATCCTCGCGCGCGCATTTTCGAAATCAGGGGTTCGCGCGCAGCAAGGCGGGCGGGCAGGCGGGCGGGCGGGCGGAGCGATGAGGGCTGGCGGGGTGCGCGCGTGCGGCCTGAGCCCACCACAAGGTCAGCCCGAGCCCGCGTGGCGAGGCACCACCCGCAACGGGGATCCCGCCCTCTCGCCCCCCGCCGCCCGCACCGCTGCCCTGCTCTAATGGGGAGTGGGCACCATGAGGGAGCGGTGGGGAGCGGGCCCCGCTCTGCGACGCCCTGCGTCCGATTCCGTTGCCGCACACACCGCCGCCCTGCTCTAGAGCAGGAGTTGGGCGGCATGCAGGGGCGGGGAGCGACGTGGAGCCTGCCACAGCGACCGGCACGGCGGAACGGGTGGGCGGCGGGCACTGCAGAAACGAGATTCAGCGCGCTGCAGGAATGCGGTTCAGGGCGGCAGCTGTGATTTGGAGAGTGGGTGCGCACAAATGTGCGCGCACGTTCCCGCCGCAGCGGAGTGGGCCCGCGTTCTGTAGCGCGGAGGAAATGTGTAGGGAACGCGCAGCTCGTACCACCGCTCGCGGGCAACGACGCTGCTGCTTCGCAGCCGTGTGCACAACCCCACGCCGTACCCATCCTCGGCCACCGTGAGCTGGTGATAAAGGGGTGGGCGTGCCAGCCCTCCCTCCCGCCAACCAAGAAAAAATGACTCACCGCAGATCCAGCTTCAATAGCCCCCATGCAAGCGAAGACGTTTCTGAGACGTCTGGGCAGTGAAATCGGCGAGAGAAAAGCGCCAGAAACCGACGCTGCGAGTGCAGAGGTGCGTAGCCACTCGAAATGCGTGATAGATTCTGCCGATGGATTGACGGCGAAATCGGTGCTAAATCTCGCAGAAAGAGGCGTCGTTGAAGGCGGCAGTCGACCGGCGCTAGCGTCGCACGAAAACGGAAAGTACTGAGCGAGAGGTGGCCGGGAGATGGTAGGTGGAGCAAGAGAAAAGATGTTACATAGCCACTGATTGACAGCGAATAGCGTCCGCATTTGGAAAGAAGAACAGATCCCACGGCTGAATTCATGAATTATGTGCGCGTGGTTGGACTTGAACTTCGTGTAAGTATTTGAGCCTTTTCTGATGCAGTGTCAGGACTTCTCTGGAACAGAAATGCACCCATTCATAATTTATTGGTGGTGAAATCACACAAAATGCATTCTTAGAGGAAATAAAGGTTCGGGTCTCAATGTTGGATACAAGCACTAAGATTTTTGACTCCAAGAGTCTTGGTAGCTTGTGAGGACTCGTAAAATAATTACTCAGCAGGGATACTCAATCTACAAGATGATTCAGCTCAAATGGATTTGGGATGAATGATTCTATTGCGGATGCCAGTGAGTCATACAGCTCCCGGTACCCGAGTTTTGGAGTCGTCTATACTTTAGGTAAAGATATATGCATATCTTTGAACAATTGGAGAACTTTTCTTCTTCCTCAAAATTTCCATGTTTGACCATTTCTGAGACATACGGGGCTCCAAGTGATGAATCTCAGGCCGAGAATCAAAGAATAAGTCAGTATAGACCTGAAAGATTCGAAATTTCCGGGGTATTCGACCCTCGGCAGCCTCAACTTGGCTAAATCCCGTGTGATCACGCACTCACCACTACTTCAACAAAATAGGGTCTTCAGTTTCGTGAACATAGCGAGCCAAGACTGGTGCAAATTTGACTCGTAAGCAAAAAACAAGGTCATATGAACTCTGAATGACCGAAAGATCTTGGGGTTTTGGCACTATAAAGACTCAGGTCGCGAAATATGCTCCTGGTGAACTTGAGTTAAACTGGCCAACTCGAGGGCCAAGCTTCGTCAGAAACACCTCAACCCAGATATTTTCTTGTAACTTTCAAGATGAGCTGTAATTTTGATACATATTGTAAGTACATCATAAAGGCACCCTGTGAGCATTTTATGGCATTTTTCACGAGCTTGGGCACACCGGTATAGAGCATGTTTTGTGAAATGTTCCAAATTTGGCGGGCACCGAGTCTGAACGTTGGATATAATATTTTTGGCTGGGTAATTTTCAATGAATTTTGGATATGTTATGGTACTAGCATCCTACTCCCTTGCTGGTACGGAGATCAGGTGGAATTATGGACGGTCGGCGCAAGGCGTTCAAAGATCAAGCTGTTTCGGAGAAGTCCGAGGGCGGTCCGGGGCACCGCGCCAATGAGAGCGCCCGATCAAATTGGGCGCTTGCGCACTAAAATTAAGCGCCAGCTTCAAAAATCATCTTCAAACCGTGCATTTCGCCGCAAATTCATACATTGACGTGCGTAGAACAAATGTAATCTAAGAAAACATTGACATTTTAACTAATAGGGTGGTCCCCACCCCCGTCGTGCCCTAATTCGACCGAGCGCACGCGCACGAGGGAAGGTGCGTGCTAAGGGTGGCGGTGGTGCGGTGTGCGGGAACCCGATCATGACCGCAGAAGGAGCGGGGAGTGGGGCTGGACTGCGCGGGTGCGTACGCTGGGGCGAAGCGAGGTGCGGGGGCGAAGCGCGGGGGCGGGAGTAAGCGAGGAGCGGGCGAGGGCGCTGGGGCGACACGCGGGAGCTAGGGCAACACGCGGGCGCTGGGGCAACACGCGGGCGCTGGGGCGAGGCGCAGGGTGCGAAGGAGCGGGGAGTGGGGCTGGACTGCGCGGGTGCGTACGCTGGGGCGAAGCGAGGCGCGGGGGCGAAGCGCGGGCGCGGGAGTAAGCGAGGAGCGGGCGAGGGCGCTGGGCGACACGCGGGCGCTGGGGCAACACGCGGGCGCTGGGGAGAGGCGCAGGGTGCGGGGTGAAGCGATGCGCGTGCGCGGGGGCAAGGCGAAGCACGGGGTGCGGCCAAAGCGCGTGCGCTGAAGCGAAGCGAGGCGCGGAGTTGAGGCGAGGCGCAGGGGCGAAGCGCGGGGTGCGGGCGAAGCGAGATGCGGGCGGCGGAGACGCGTGCGCTAGGGCGAAGCGCGGGCACTGGGGCGAAGCGAGGCGCGGGGTGCAGGCGAGCGGCGGGAGCGCGTTTGCTGGGGCGAAGCGAGGCGCGGCGTGCGGGCGAAGCGCGGCAAGCGTGAGGCAAAGCAAGGCGTGGGCGTAGAGGGCGAAGCGTGAAGGGCGAGGTGCCTGGGTTCGCGCGGGAGCAGGAGCGGGCGCGGGCGCGGGCGCTTGGGCGAAGCGAGGCGTGCGGTGCGAAGCGTGGGCGTGGGATGAGGGCGAAGCGTGGGCACTAGGGTGAGGGTGGGGCAAAGCGAGGCGAGAAGCGAAGTGCGGGGCCGAGGCGAAGCGCCGGGGCAAGGCGCGGAGGCGGGCGCACGGTCGAAGCGAGGCGCGTGGTGCAAAGCGCGGACACACTGAAGCGTGGGCAGAGAGGCAGCGGAGGCGCAGCGGGTGCAGCGCAGGTACGGGGTGAAGCGGGGAACGGGCCGCGGTGTAACGGGCCGCAACAAGCGCAGCGTCGGCAGCGCAGATGGATGAGATGGTGCGAGGCAGCGCAGCAGATGCAAAGCGAGGCGCGGAGCGCAATGGGTACAACGCGCAGGCGAGCCAAAGAGCGGGTGGGTGCGGGGAAACAAAAACCCCGCGGATGAAAACCCGGTACTCGGTGCGTCGTAAGGCTAAAGAGGATCCCAGGGGTGAAAGCTAGGTATCATGCCCCGGCTTTGAAGGGAGGTGGAGTGCATTGGGAGCGGGCGGCGACGGAACGCGGGTACAGGAGCCAATCAGGGTGAAAATGTACAGCATCGGGCCCGACGAAATCAGAGGGGCGGGAGGACCAGTGAGGCGCGGAAATGGCGCTGAGAGAGCCATATTCAAACCGCCATGAGCGGCGGCCACGGCCAGGGGCGTACGGGCGCAGTGGCGAGCGAGCGGCTGGGGGCGGTGGTGGGCGGAAGCAAGCCTGGATCAGGTTCACACGCTGTCCCGGCGGCGAAACAGCCGCCAGATTGATGCTTGATGGCATCCAATCTCTGCCGAACCCTTTGTTCAGGCCGTCTGATGGCTCACGCGCCCCGCGACGGCTGTGGGGTACACCCCAAAAACTTCGCGAAGCACCTTGGGGTATACCCCACAAACTTCGCGAAGTCCTAACTTAATGAGCTGTGATGCCGGCTAGACGGAGCTCGCAGCACCTCGCAACGGATCCGTGGGACTCGGCATCTCACGTTCTAGGCGAGGCGGGAATGCAGTGATTGATTCAATATTGTGCTTGCTGTATGCCCCTTATAGTCGCTTAAGGACCGTTTTTCGGGTTTCCAAAGAGTACAACCGTGTTAGCTTTTAAGATTAGACTAAAAGTGTTCTAATAGTGGGTCCATTCCGCTATGGTTAGGGATAGGTGCCTGTGAGACTGTCAAATTGTGGGAAACTCCTTAGAGCCTCTGCTACCGCCTCTATGCTGAAAAGTGTAGCAGCGCACCAGGGTAACAACCTCAGGTATGGTAAAATTGCAGAGGATTGGACAATCTACAGCCAAGTCCTAAGGACCGACGGGTCTATGGATGCAGTTCAACAACTAGATGGCAGTCGGTTTCAAGGCAGTAAATACTCGAGGCTTAAGATAGAGTCTGGCCCTCCAGAGATGGAGCCCTGAGATGAAGGACCTAACCAGTCAGGAGCTCAGGGAGTTGCAGGAAAGGCCACATCCCTTAGTGCAATGGGAGTCACCGTACCACAGGGATAACTGGCTTGTGGCAGCCAAGTGTTCATAGTGACATTGCTTTTTGATCCTTCAATGTCGGCTCTTCTATCATACCGAAGCAGAATTCGGTAAGTGTTGGATTGTTCACCCACTAAACTTATACCGGGTGGGAATAGCAGTGCCATTCAACCTTCAATTGGCCTATTAAATTGCTAGTCGACTCAGCAGTTAGTTGCGGGTGCTGAGCGGCAAGATAACCTGGATCAGGGAAAGCTAAGGAACTTTGTATAATATGTGAGATACAGTTCTATGCCAATCCCGAGCAGAGTCCCTAGGGAGCAATCCTTAGAGTGACCTGTGTAACACGTGGTAAGGTATCGGTTTGCCTCTGAAAAAGCAGGCTTAAGGGACATGCTACTCCCATTCGAAAGAATGCTTTGTACTGGAGCACCTGCAGAGTAAAGGTATAGAGGGTCGTGCTTTGAGTGTTACTGCTTGGACGAGAGGCTAGTAGGAAATGACTAGCCAAGACCAGTGATTGATGTGCTCAGAACCTATATAAGAAACACACAAATAACCCCACTTGACTCGAGAGCGGCACAGAAACAGTCCAGAGACTGTTCCAACAACCAACAAACAAATCAAACAGCAATATATGCACGTTTCCACAGATCCCGACGAGTTACAGCCCCTAGTACAGGGCCTTGTAAAGGTTGTAGGGAGAGGTTTCGTATCTCAAAGAGATGGGAGAGCAAACTGCGTAGAATGTGTTTCTAGACACAGTGGAAACATTGTTTCCAAACAAGGTAGATTTATAGCTTCGCAGTGTGTGTGTGTGTGTGTGTGTGTCCAAGCGACAGAGAAACAAGTTTAAAGTAGTCCCGTAGACTCAAGTAAGGCCCCTAGTTTATAGGCCAAGAACGTTCACAGAGCTTTCCCTAAAGAGGTACTTTCTGAGCAACGCCAGCAGTCACATTTCCAAAGTTTTCCCTTGACGGTACTTTCTGAAACCCGCTCTGCAAACAACAACAATAACGTTTCTTTCAACAGAGTCCCAGATCCAACAGATTCTTAGAGTTCAGACAGTTTCCAGGCAAAGCCCAAGTGCGTTTCCAGAATAATATATGATTCAGAAACAATTAAGATTTCGACGAATAGTGCTACTCTATAAGAGTGTGTTCGCCGAGGATCCCAGATCAACCCAATGTGCAAGCGTATAGCCTACTAGTTCGGGGGAAGATGCTGTGTCCATCGTAGAAACACACTCAGATACTTATACAACTGCCAAGACACTGTTACAAAGACCAAAACACAATCCCAATGAGTCAAAAGTCCGTTTATCCACCTCTTCAACCGTGTTTCCGTCGGTTGTTCTTCCGAGCATCGCCTCCCATTGGTTCCCAACTGCGAGCACACCATGTTCCCTTGCCAATTACGAGGCAGGAACCTGTCAGCAGCACCCCTGTATTATTCAGAGGGTGTGTCGATTACCGATAGATCGGCACTGCATCTCATTCGACCTGTTTCTGCTTCAACTCAAGTCTCCCCTTGGTTCCAAGCATGGAACTTGATAATACTCCTTTGTAGGTCTCGGTAGATACCCGTTTCCCTAGGGTTTCCCAGAAAGGGTTCTTGAGAACGAACCTTAGAACACCTTTAGAGTTGTGATCTGGATCCTCAGAATAGCTGACCACCTGTTTCGGTGTATCCGCATTCGATGGAAACGGCAACTCTGGCAACCGAAACACTCGTGACCAAGCGCATCTCCCCTAGCGCCTCAACACAACACAACACATTGCCAACTCCCGTTCCTTTGACCCGTTTTCGTTGCTTAAGTGGATGTTGGAAACAAGTCAAAAGAAGTTCCTTGACTTATTATTCAGCTGCATATTTCCCTTACAGTTTTCAATGGATGTTCTAATTCCTTAGAACGTCCACCCGTTTCTCTGTGGTTCGCCCAACAGCTACCAGGAACCAGTACTGTTGCATAGAAACAACGGTTTCAGCAATGAGCACGATCAGAAACACGCAAAATTACGTGTATCTAACCATGGCCCAATTACTGGCTTATCACTGGTATAAAGGAATAGGGAACATGAATTGGGTTTAGACAGTCATGAGACAGGTTAGTTTTACCCTACTGATGGAGTGTTATTGTAATAGTAATTGAACTTAGTATGAGAGGAACCGTTCATTCAGATATTTGGTATTTGTGGCTGTCCAATCAGGCAATGCCGCAAAGCTATCATCTGCTGGATTATGGCTGAACACCTCTAAGCCAGAATCCGTGCCAGAAACAATGATGTTGGTCCTGCACATTTGACTTGTGTTGAAATAGAGCTTTACTCATGAACCAAATCTGGTGGACTTGACCGTCCTTGCAGAAATGCTTGGGCGGTTTGTCTATGAATTGTAGTCATAATATGGGTGGGGGTGAATCCTTTGTAGACGACTTGAAT